>JAVSBS010014565.1:0-25130 GCA_033124195.1 Coracias cyanogaster | reverse complement strand
AAGAAGGCCACCAGCGTCCTGGCCTGGATCAGGAATAGTGTAGTTAGCAGGACTAGAGAAGCGATTGTCCCCCTGGACTGGGCACTGGTGAGGCCGCACCTTGAGCACAGGGTTCAGTTCTGGGCACCACAGCACAAGAAGGACATTTTGGTTCTGGAGGGGGTGCAGAGAAGGGCAACAAAGCTGGTGAGGGGTCTTGAGGATAAGTCTTAAGAGGAGCAGCTGAGGGAGCTGGGGTTGTTCAGCCTGAAGAAAAGGAGGCTCGGGGGAGACCTTCTCGCTTTCTACAACTACCTGAAAGGAGGTTGTGGGGAGGCGAACATTGGTCTCTTCTTAGGAGCTGTATCTGACAGGCCAAGCGGAAATGGTGTTAAGTTACACCAGGGGAGGTTTAGGTTGGACATTAGGAAAAGCTTCTACACCGAAAGGGTTGTCAAGGACTGGAACAAGCTGCCCAGGGAGATGGTTGAATCACCATCCCTGGATGTATTTAAAAGCCAGCTAGGATATGGTGTAGAAGTGGGCTTGGGAGAGATAGATAATGGTTGGACTCGATCTTAAAGGTCCTTTCCGACCATAGCGACTCCGCGATCATCTCGTTCCAAACCCCCTGCCATGGCAGGGACACCTCCCACTAGACCAGGTTGCTCAAGGCCCCATCCCACCTGGCCTTGAACACCTCCAGGGATGGAGAGTCCTCAGCTTTCCTGATCTCCTGGCATCTCGTTATGGGATCCCGCAGTGGGCTTCTGTGGTGGGATCTCCTAATGGGATTCTGTGGTGGTATTTCTGTGGAGAAAATGGCCACAAGGTTTAGATTGGACATCAGGAAGAAGTTCTTCACTGAAAGAGTGGTTAGCCATTGGAACAGGCTGCTCAGGGAAGTGGTGGAGGCATCATCCCTGGAGGCATTAAAAAACCATGTAGATGTAGTGCTTGGAGACATGGTCTAGGGGTTAGGGAGATGTTTGAATAAGGTTGGACTAGATGATCCTAGAGGTCTTTTCCAACCTAAATAATTCTGTGATTCTGTGAAACTTAGTGTGGAGGATCAGTTCGAGGGCCTAAACTTTTCGGAAAATACAGAATTTTGAGGTAAAACTCAACTCAAGTTTTGGTTCCCAGTGTGTTTATTCTTGTGGCTTGTCATTTCTACTTGTACAGGCAATAGCTTAACCATTTGGGGCAGCATAGTAAAAACAGGATAGAAGAGATGGTTGAGGTTGAAGATTGAAATACTGGAAACTTCTGTCTTTCAAAAATCTTATCTCCAAACCTGCAATGACAAACACATGTACAAAGTCAGGGAACTTCAGGTGTGAAGTAGGAGCTGGGTATGGTTTCTCTGTATTTTTACTTTCATAAGTAAAATGTATATTTTTCAGTTTAAGTTAGAGGTATGTTGGCTGTGGTAGCAAAACTGCACTGCTTCAATTCAGAACACATTTTCCATGGGCTGGGTCCAAAGCTCCCTGGGCAGTGCTGCTAATACTATGCCTGATATGACACTAACTGGTGCTGTAGGGTGTATAAGGGATTACAGGATGAAAACCCTGCAAAGGAGTTATATTCAGGATGAGAAGTCCCACCAAATAGTGGTTGAACTGCAAACAACTAAAAAAAATGTTTTCCTGTGTGTTTTAGATTGAAATCCTGGAGCAATCAACCAATGTAACAATTGGTTACTACGTTACGCGGGGCAGACTGGTTTTTATCCCAGCTGCTGTAATTGAAAGGCTTCTAGCGTATGGCATTAGCAATGCCACAGCAGACATAAAGCAGCACGTGGCACATCTCCAGTCCGTGGCGGCCCTGGCCTTGCCGTGGAAGCCCCTTCCTGCGGACCACTTCCAGCTAAAAACAGGTGAGTGAGGTCCTGCCAGCCCGCAGTTGTGTGTGCTTTAATGGCTCTGTGCTCAGGGACCAAGCTCCTCTTCCCCTTGGCTGCCCTGCCTCAGCCCCTGTTCTCCGGCGCAGCAGCAGGACAGGCTCTGCTTTGCTTTTGTGTGTTGATGTTGCCAGCACAAGCAGAGCAGCCGGTGTGTAGGTCCCTGTCCCGTGCAGTGCTCTGCTGTCACCTCTGTTGGCACTGCTGTGAAATGAAGTGGCATTGCATTCCGGATGAGTCATGCCAATAAGACTTGGTGCCATGCTAAGACTTGGTGCTTGGTTAAAATGGGCTTTAGTCAGCAGGTTGTGCAGTAACCTGTGCATTTCTTTTGAGGACGATCAGGTGAGAAGCACCACCATATGATATATGTACATATTGTTCTGGCTGTACCTGCTGGATTTGACTTGGGTGTAAGCCATCTGACCCAGGGTCACTGTGTAACCCCTCAGTGCTGTAGCAGGCATCAGCGCGGAGCAGTTGCAGTGCAGCAAAACAATGTAAACTATGAGAGGGCAGAGGGTGCTGTAAAACAACCTTTTCAACTATAAAAAGATTTATGTATCTGCTTACATGTTTATATACACATACTTATTGCGATTACCCAGCTAAGTACCTTTTTCCTAGCACAGGCAGAATGAGAATCAATATTATGATTATGTCTTGCAAGAGCAAATGATCTGTAAGATTTAAGAGTATAACTTGTGTTTTAGAATGATTTCACTTACTGCCTGATTCTGAGTAACTATATGTACAGTGAACTGGTCTTGCGATCATATATATCACTACAGAAACAGTCTCCATTTGTTTGGGGAAAGTATCAGCTCTAATAATGCAATTTAATGATTATATTTTGTCTTAATTAAAGCTAGTTTAGTGCAGTATTTGAATGACAAAGCTGATCTTATGTGGCATTATTTTCACCTGCTTAATTTGCAAATTGAACATTTTGCTGTCAGGCATTACAGGAGTTTTGCAACCAATAATATTTTGTCCACATACAAACATATTGTTCCTCTTCCAGAGCTGCAGTTTGTGGGTCAAACAGACAATATACAGTCATGCAAATTTGTTCAGACCATGGAGCAACGGTTACAGAGGGCATTTCAGGATGCTGAAAGAAAAGTCCTAAACACTAGCACCAACTTAACAGTTCAGGTACAATGTTGTGTGCTTTGCCAGTGCCTGTTGCCAGACTCTCTGGGTTATTCTTTGCTATGCTTTTATTTCAACATAATGCCTTTGATAGCCACCACGGAAGTTTATGCTTTAATCTGAAATAAGATTGTTTTATGTGTTGCAGGGAAAACTGATAAATGCATTATTTATATAAGACCATTACTGTTACTTTAATGAATTTGAGTTTTACTGTTTTCAGTTAAATAATATAGGTGAAATTCAGATTAATATATACAAAAATGTTCTTCAAAATTTATATTACTCTGACAGATTAGTGAGGCTATTCAGATATAAAGATAGTGACATGCGTAACTGTTTGTAAGATCTGAACTAATGGATATATTTCTTTTTTTGTGTGCATTTCAATTCCATACTCACAAACCCAGATTCACTATTAGGGGTCTGATTTTTGCAGACTTCTACATGTATAGTGGGCTAACATCCTTTTAATCTGTGCGATACTTCAGGAATGAAGAAATTATCCTCTGGGTGATATTATTATATGTATTTGACTTATGATAAAACTCTGTCTATGGACTTGTGCTTTTCTGAATAGTTTGTACATAGCTTACCAGAAAGAGAAAACTGGTCATCAGATCTCTGCTTGCTTACCTCAGTACTGTTCCTTGTGAGCTTGTGTTCAAACTGGAGGAGCACAGAGAGGCAGAAAAGTGCATGGCAAGAGATGACCTGCTACAGTAGGTAAAGTGATTATCAAGCTTTTCAGTAGCTGGACCTGGAATATTGAGGGGAACTTCGTGGTAGCTAATTTGCTTACAACAGAAGTAGAAGATCTCACAAAGCACCCTAAGCAATTTTGTGAATAGCTGTAGAAGAAGTTATTAGTTAGGGGTTTTGTGGTTGTTGCCAACTTAAGAAGCAATAGGATGGAGGTCTTGGAAGCAAGATATAAACGGGGAAGTAAGAGGCTCATGGGTGTGATCTTCTGAAATCATTCCAGTACCATGGAAAGGACTAAGCACAACAGAAAATAGTACAAGGGTTTTAGATTAATTACACAATAAGGAACAGTTCTGGAACAGATGGAGCCGATTCAGAAAAGATGTTGCTGCACTACTAGAGTAGAGGGAAGGGCAACAAGGTGGGTAAAAGGCATGAAACAACTTCTACAGAAGGAGAAATTAAATTAGCCATGGTTCTCCAACCACAAGCAGTATAATGAATCAAGAGTGATCATTTGGAGTTTCCCATAACAGAACTACTCAGGTTTAAATAAAAAGAATCCTTTCACACAGTGAGTAATAAGATCTTTAAGATGTCCAGATGTAACTGGAGAAAAAGTAAGCTACAAAAAGCATTTGGCAAAACATATAGAATAAAAAGTCGTCAACCTTTTTTAAACCCAAGCATATGATTTATGGCTCAGACAATAGCTGTGGACTCACCTTATGCTGTGGAAAAGAGTCCTTTCCTCTTCCCCTGTACTCATTCTCCAGCTATCTGCTCCCGGCCATTTGTATGTGGATGCTGGCAAGGCAGACCTCGAACTCTTCTGATGCTTTTATTATACCATGTTTTATGTTTTTACTTAGTGATCCAAATCATAAAGGTGGTGTATTTAAATAACATTTATGAATGTTGTATGCTGTCAGCCCTATCTACACTATTAATAGACAAAAACATGCCTTTTGTCCTAGGGCATATGTTTTCTGGGAAAATGTATTTTTTTCCATTTGTGCCCTGCCTTTGCCACTCTGCTTCCTGCATGAAACTGGTGTGTGAGGATTTGATCCAGCACTCTCTAAACTGAATTGGTCCTTAAACGCAGTCTTCAGATTTGGGCTCAGGAAGAGACTGGTATAGAGCTAAAGTCAGGAGGAGAGCAGGTAATTGTATGGTGCTAGGGACTGAAGAGACATGATATTTCATGTCTCCTTTATTTCGTGTGGAAGAGGTGTAGGTCTAGATAACTGCACTAGAAAGGGAGCACGGACAGCAAGATATACAGGTCTAGTTCTTCTGCATCAGCCACTGAACATTTTTTTTTTTCTGATAAGCATCCTCTCCTTCATCTTATATTTCCTTGTAAAAACAGGGAAAAGTATTTTTGGTCCTAACAGCAGCTTTTCTGTCTGCTGCTGTCCTCCAGTAACTCTGCATGTGCTAAAGTAGGAATTAAAGTATCACAGAAGTAAAGCTTTACACAGTCATGTTGAGTGAGCTGTATCTAATCTGTTGTTCAAGTTAACATGTTCCCAGTTTGCCTGCACTGTTTTGGTTGGGTTTCGTTGTTTTTTTTTTTTAGTGGAGCTGAACCATAACTACACATTTTTTTACCTCTGTTTCAGATTTTGAACACCTCCAATATCTCCCAAGGTGTCACTCTGTTTTATGTAGTGAACAATCAAAGCACAACTCTAAATGGCACTATTTCCAGCAACCTTCTTAATCAGCTGTCAGCTGAACTGGTGGGCTTCTACCTAACCTACCCACCTCTCACCATTGCAGAATGTAAGTAAGTATGTGCTTCCCAGCACACAGCTTCTTAAGATTAGCCAGCATTGGGCTAATGCTTTGCACAACCTTGCAAACCAAAGCTTTTGCTTTGCAAGCACCATAAGCTTTGTCATCGAGCTCATAGATTGTGGGTTTTTTGCTAACCACTTTTTAAACTGCTCTTTGGTAAGAAAAAAAAAAAGGGAGGGATTGAGGGGGAAGAGTTTCTTGATTCAGTATTTACTTCAGCTGCTAGAAATACTGGCAAATAATTAAGAAAAACACATAGATGCTGTCATTAATTTTCAAAAAGGTCTGTGCCAGGTTCCAAACAAAATAAAATTGTAGTTCTTTATAAAGCAAAACACAGAATGTGCCCAGTTCTCCATTCAGGAAATCGTAGCACAGCATGTGAAGTTAACACTCAGCATAGCTCACTACTTCAGTGGCAGACTCAGCCCCTGGTGCTTGCTCCAGTGGCAGGGCTGGCGAGCTTTATCTATGCTTCTCCATTTAAAAGTTATTGGTGTATTTGCTGAACTTCATCCTGAGTTTAAAATGTGGCAGAAGCACTTTAGTGTCAGTAATTTGCTTGCATTTCATTTGTTATGAAGAGTCAGTGGTATAGAGAGCTAGAGAAAGCTGTGTGTCTGGGCAGCCTGTGTGGCATATATGCCCTCTGACTTGACATGCTAATTTCCCTAAAATGAATAAAAGGACATGACATTTTATTATTGGGGTTTCTGTTTAATCTGCTTGATAAACTTGGTGTGTGAAATTAAGCTCACTGTAGAGACAGGTTATCCATTCACTGGAAGTGAGAGGAGACAGAGACATGCTGGATATGTCAATGGACTCTAGTTAAGGAAGGGCAGGTTCCTGCTGACCTCACTGCATGTAAATCTTCATGAGATGCTTGTGAAGTTTGAAATACTGTGCTCAAATAGAAGTAAACATCTGGTTAAACTTCTGGTTGCTATCAGTCTCGCTGGTAAGGCTAAAGCAGGGATGGAGCAGTTTGTAATTTTTCATGAGTATTGAAATAATCAGGCAAATAAGGATAGATTTGGCCAAATAGGTCTTTATGATCACAACTCTGAACTGAGTTGTTTCATAGCTTTAAGTAAAATAAAGGTGCTTGTTCATGTTATGATTCTAAGAAAAAGCAGAACCAGGCTGCTGGAAAGTGAGTTCTGAGGAAAACACAAGTTACCTTTTTTGTCAGTCCATTTTATTTGCGAACAGCACAACAGCAGAGTAGTTGGCTTGGGCAATTCTTCATCAGTTACTTGCACAATGAGCTGTCTGAGGGTAAGGGGTAACTCTCCAGCGTGAGGCAATCTGGAATCACAGCTAGCTCTGGTGGTTGCGCAAATCCTTGAAAAAGAAGGAACTTTTTTCTTGAGGCCTTACCTATCTAAATCAGATGTTTGCAAACAAATACGTCAAAGTGCCCAATTATGAGGTCTTACGCTGCATTGGTGCACTTCTGAATCAGGCTTTCCATCACAGGGTAAGAGACATGTCTCAAGGTAGCCTTGTGTTTTCATCAGGTCTTTCCACAGGCAAAGGGAGGAGGGAGACTCTTGTCAAATGGCACGCTTGGGGAACTAGAAAGAGATGTAGACCCTTCCTTGTCAGACAGGCTCCTTTCTTTTGGTGGGTGAACCTGTCTGAAGAGTGATGTGTGTGCAGGATTTGTCTTCATGGGTCATCCAGGATCACAGGGAGAAAGCCTGAGAAAGTTTTGAAGGTGGCTGTGCTCAGTTCAAGTATTTGGTCTCCAAAATAGTCCTGTTGGATAGGAAAAGGATTATGATTTTTTTCACAAAAGCAATAAAGGCATATGCTTGGTAGTCAGTAGCTGTGAAAACTATTTGTTACACAGTAAGCCTCATGTGGCACTGCAGTTCTCTGCTGATCCCTGCACATGATGAAATGACTCGATAAAGGCTTTAGCTCATGTGACTTTAACAACTAATGGCTTATATTTCATTTTGGATTTCTTGGTTTTATTCCCAGTGCAGCAGGTATACTGCAAACTCACAAACTTAATGCACATGTGGTGTTTATGGCTTCAGACTGATAGCATGTCTTCTGAAAATATTTACTTTGAAAAGTGTTGGATGCTTATTCAGTGGCAGTGTAGTTGTTTCAGTTTATCAAACAAATATTGCAGCTGTTCTGAGTGTTATTTCCCAGTAGACTGGCATCTCCTCCAGAGCCTTCGCAGTCTGTCGTGGAAATGCACAGCTCAGGACACGCTGTGAAATCCCTCCTCAAAAGCACTTACTGTGTGTAATCAGATCCTTTACGATGTTTACTATTTCAAGCCACTTTGGTGCTTAAAAATCAAGGTAGCTTAATAGCAGCATATCAACATGCAAGGCATGGATATTTTCTGAATTAAGTTCCAAGTAATAATGCTTTCTACATTGCATAAATCTATTAGAAAAAAAATGCTGAGCTGTATAACTAATTAGCAGCATATCAAACTTTACAGCCTAATGCACCTCAGAGATGGCAAAGCTAATAAGACATCAAAATGGCAAGCATCAGTTTCTTACAGATTTAAACACATGGTGGTAATACCTTAACTGGTGCAGAGTGAGAGTACCACACTGTCAGATGTGTTCACAGTTTCATTAGTCCTGTTTGTAATTCATGTGGAACTGCACTCTGTGATTGGTGCAACCCAATCAGGTTTATTTTAATATTATTTTAGGTTAAAATTGTGGTCTGGGTTAAGTAAGGATTAAATAACAGTCACCATAGATTGTCATCTTGCTTTCCCCAGGGTATCACTCACAGACAGAGAGCAGCAGAAACCTATATAATATAGGCATGTGCATATTACCTATTGTTTTTAGTAATGGGCAATCCTGGGCTTTGCCCTAGGCAGCGTACCAGCCACTATTTTGGCAACAGAAGATATACGTGGCAGTGCATGTACTGTTTACACTTGATGTCCTTTTTCAGACAGAAGAGAAATTGTAACTTTGAAAATTATGCTTCTAGATCTCCTCCTGAGCCATAGTTCAATTTTACTTGTCATTGTCTGGCTAACCAGTTTGGGGATATAAAATGTGTAGGATGTTGGAATATTATGACATAATTTCAACTTCTATTTTTAAAGCTTTGGAGTATCCAAACCTTGATGTCTCAGAGTCAACTAGAGACTACTGGGTGATAACAGGTACTTTTTAATCTCCTTCCCTCCTTCATGCACTTAAGATAATACTTTTTAGCGCTTGTTTATATAAACACATTGGTGCAGTAATTTTACTCAAAAAAAGTGTCTGCCAACTGAACCTTCCTGTTATATTCAGCTGGGCAAATGTATTTACAGTTACACTGGGGCATAACTGTGATTCGTCATCTTGAACAGACGCATCTCCTACGTCTAACATCTGCCTCAGAATTTATGCCACTTTGGTTTCAGCACTTGTGTGAGCAGCATTATCTTCTAGAAGTTTTATAACAGAAATGGGATTCTTTTCCCGCCCCACCCCACCCCGGGACCTGGATTGAAATCTGAAATTAAAAGAGGCTTGTAGAATAGAGGCTTCCCCAGGAAGAAAGGGGAACTGTTAAACCAAGGAGATTTGTTATGATTTGCTAACTGTCTGGGTCTGGGAATTTTTGTGTCTTTCAACTGAAGCATTAAGCACATAACTTTCTATTGGTGAAAAAGAAGATGCAGAGAATGATACTGGGCTTCAAAGTACTTGTTCTGTCACAGTTGTTTCACTAGTATCACATTATCATTCACAATCATTTTGACTTTAGAAGTGATAGCTGGGCAATAAAGAGGGTCATTCCCCCAGACATCTTTGAATGAGTAACACCAAGTTAGTGTGTCCAAATCCGGAATTTTTTATTGCTCAGGAAAGCAAGAGAAAAGAAGCCTGACATGAAAGATATTAAATTCTACAGTCTTCTTCCAAAAGCCAGTTTCAATTGGTACCTGTTATATATATTCATAGTTTTGAGATAGGATCTCTGCATAAACTTATTTTTTTATTTTCTGAAGGGAGTGGTACAGCTCCTCCCCGTTTGGACCCTGGGATCCTGATACTCCATTCCTTGCCTTCGTGCACTTACTGCAATGGAGTATTGTTGATATTACAATGGAAAAAATGTTTGCAAACAAAATCGTGGTGATCCCAAAAGATTTTTGAATTAATATTGAAAAATCATACTTAAGTATGCGTTATGTTAGCATGCCATATCACTTTTTTGAAATTCATGTAAATTCAATGTCTTTTAAATTTTACATTCATTTATACTTAGGAAATGTTTATTCAGTTTTTAGTGCTCTCAAACATATGATATTTTGTCTCAAACGGTTCTACAAAATTCTAACTTCAGATTGGAAAACTGCTGGATGAATATCTATGGTTTAGTTAACAGGAGCATCTGGCAGTAAGCATGAAAAAAGGCAGCTCTCAAATAGGCTTTGACTTTTCACATTGAAGGTCACAGATTAGGTGCTTCCTAGAGCCATTTTGGAAAGTTGAAAGCCTAAGAAACAGCTTCTGAGGATTTTATTTTCTGAAGTGCCATAGATGTTATCTGAGAAGACCAGTGCAGGGGTTGAAACAGAAGCACATTATATCCCCATCAGGAGTTAGGAGGGGGCATAACAGCATCCAGTTATTTTTCTTCTAAGCTAGTTAGCACATCCTTGGCCCAAACTGCTGTGCAGACCACGTGTTACTTTATCTGTCCATGTAAGATGTGCTATACGTGATTTTCTCTATTCCCACAGTTATCCAAGGGGTTGATATTGCATTACTGGGACTGAACAACCAGAGCTTTGCAAGACTAATGGAGCAGCGTTTGGCCCCGCTGTTTATGATGTCCCATCAGCAAGGAAGAAGATTCAAACGTGCCACCACTGTGGGCAGCTACACTGTGCAGGTGGTCAATGTGACATCAGTTGCACCTAGATATGTGTTGGAAAAAGGGCTTGCTTTGCATGTGTTCTACCTCAGTTTGTGTGTGTGTGGGGAATTTGGGCTGAGATTTCCTGCCTTTTTTTCATGAATATCAAAGCAGTGAGTGCAGAATGCATGGCATTACTAATGGGTTTCTTTTTCTGCAGTCAGCCGTGTTTGCATGCCTCTCATCTTCTAGAAATCATCGTTAGTTAATCAGTGTTAATAAATATTTTCTCTTTGGTTGCTATGAGGATTGGTACAAAGTACATATTTTAGCGTAAGGTCTTGTATTTGGTGTAATGAAGAGTTCCGGGTATTTGTTCATTAAAGTTTCCTAGGTCCTCCTATCCTAGGTGACTCAATAAAGCTAGAACTTTTTGTTGAAGAAAAAAAAAGCATGAATCTTTCTTTATACAGGATTAGTCATCAAATCATGTGGCCAGAGATCACATTATGAAGTAGAGAGTTCAGTCCTGAGTAATTTATTAATCATCTTTCTCTTATTTAGTGACATTTCCCATTCAACATTTTGAAATGATTGCATTTTTTTCTCATTAATTTTGGCAAATGATGCTAGTTGGGGGGCAATTCAAAGAGGATCTGTCTTCAAATATTGCATGACCAGTTATTGCTTTTTTTTAATTACTTGATGTTTTTCAAAAATTGTGAGATAAAACCAAATTACTACTTCTCTCATTTGCCCACAGTTCTGTGTGTTTTCCCCTGGAAAGAATTTAAAATGAACACATTTTTACTTGCCAAAAGTGTGAACATTTTAAAATACAATTTTCCGTAGAAACATGACATATTTTAGTCCATAGCATGATGGAGAAGAATCACAAAACTCCTTTTTCCTCTCATCAGTAGAGGTGTTTGACACTTCCTCTATCCTCAGGAAAGAGAGAGGTACAATGTAAAAATCCTGCTGGTGTTCTGCAGAGTGAAATGGGGAAAAAACATGTTTCTCTTTATTGTCAGCCTAGGATCAAAACTAGCGAGTACAGAACTAACATGTGAGGGAATTTTTCAACTGCAATATGCCTGTAAAGTATAATTTTCAATATTAGGACAGATTTTAAGAATTCTCTCTTTACAAAGGACTGTAATGTCCAAACATTTGACCCCATCCTCCTTTTATTGCATGCTTTTCTTGGTATAGGGTTTTACTTTAGGATTATGTTTAAAAATGTTGAAGGTAGCAGTCAGTCTTCACTAATCTTAATAGCGTAGGCTATGAAGGGGAGAAACTCTGATCCTGTGAGAACATCTGCATAGAGCTTATGCTTATATGGGGTCTTAAAGGAGTTCCTTGGGAGGCCTTCAAGTACCTCCTGGCAGGTTTTGTAGTGATGTGATACAAACAGTTTATTTCTTTCTCTCATTTTCATTTGGTATTTTGTTGTTGTTTCTTTTTTTTTTTTTTTCCTGAAAGATGGTAAAAATCCAGCGTATTCCCGGACCCAAGGAGCCGGCTGAACTGACATACTATACTTTATACAATGGGAAGCCTTTGCTGGGCACCGCGGCTGCCAAAATTTTGAGCACAGTTGACTCTCAGCGGATGGCCTTGACACTGGGTTATGTTATTCAAGTTCAAGCTGATCGTAAGATTTCTTTTAAAAATTCCCTGGCTTAGCCCTTTACTTCCTCTTCTGTTTTGTGTGGTTTGTTTTTTTTTTCTCTTTTCTTTATGAAAACACCAGTCCAAGTGTGGGGAGCCTCCACTGATCATACAGAGAAATTTGAGCAGCTGCACCTTTCTATCTGAAAAGAATGATTATTTTGAAAATAGTTATTTTCACCAGGAACAGAAAGTTCTTGGTGAAACTATGTAAAGTGCACCACATGGTTGTTAAAGGTATTGTTTGGACAGAAATCAGAAAAGTGAAGTTGAACAGAATTTCTGTGCGTATGGACAGTTTTCAGATTCAAGGTATGGTAGTATGATTCAGAATCATGTGGCCAAAAAAGTAATCCATTATTGAAAAGTAAAATGTTTTCGAATTTCTCTTTTAAGACTTGCATCGATTACTGAGTGATTGTGGGCACAGGTGTTTTCTTAAAATATGTATATATATTTTTATTTCCGTATAATTGACCCACAGTCATAAATCTGTGGTGGAGCTTGGAGTGGTTTTTGTGCAATAACAAGTTAATGTATGAATTGATGCATTTAACTGAATCTCTCTACTTTGCCAAGATATTTATGCAATGTAATTAAAATTACAGAGTGGACTTCTGTACTGAATCTCCTTACTGGCTAAACAGCATGTAATATGGGACTCCCCGGTGCGTGACGGAGGAGTGATATTGAAATTACATGTAATGGTGATAGGAAGAGACCCCTCTAATAAGTAATTGATGTATCATCCATAACCATATGATTGAGTTAAACTAAAGTAGGATACAATTTCCAGAGAATGCACTATATATTTTACTTGATGCTTGATTTGATCATGATCTGTTACTGACTTTAATTGAACTGAAACCAGGATCTCCATTCTTGCTTCCATGAAATCTAGCACTGAATTCTAAATTACTTAATTTTCTGTTAGAATATTTCTTAAATGTAAGGTTTACTAACGCAGCTACAGAAAATACATGGCCGTCTCCTCGCTCTTTGTGCAGCTTTGTGATTTATATGGGTACTAAAGTCATTATGACATCTGCTCATCATCTAACTTTGTACTTCCATGGTCTGATAAGATAGCCTCATTCATCTCTAGGTTTTCATACAAGTTTAAATATGCACAGAATACTGTAAGAAGAGAATATACAGCAATTGAAATTATGACCGCAGGTAACTGAGATTCTGAAGCTCAAGTATGTGAAATGTAGGAGGTAATTCTATCTTTATACCTTATTATGGAAAAAATCCATTTCTTTCATTTTGGACATGGTAGTTGTAGTCTGTCTTTGTATTCCCAAAGTGAATACTTTGTGTGCGCTTCATTTTTACTCATTATAATTTCTATATATATAAATTATAGCAGAATGAAAAGTTCTGTACCAAAGATGCAGTAAGAGAAGACATCTACCCTCAGGAGTTTATAATCTGGCTAGACAAGACAGATGAATAATAACAAGAAATACGGATGTTCCTGTTTTATAAGTGAGGGACTGAGTTATAGCAAAATGAAAAGCTTGCTTCAAATTCACTGAAGCCTTATTGAGTTGAATGAACTGTGGATTGACTTACTCAAGGTCACATTGGAAGCTGGTAACTGAGTGAAAGATGTAAACCAGGGTTCCTCGATGTCGGTCCTATTAGCCATAAGGTCATTGTTTCCTTTGTGTTCCCTGGGAAGAATAAGAATAATTTTTCAACAATTGTTTGCTGTTCCCGTAAGAGCATCTATATTAAATTTATTGTTATCGGATAAAATTCAGATTCAGTTTCCTTCCCTGTAGCTCTTTCATCCCCCAAATAAATGTCAAAGTCAGTAATTTAGGATTATGTAAGTCCCTTGAAAGCCTTCACCTTGCCTTTTTGGACAGTCTTTAAGCATGCAGTTACTGTTACACTGTGTGCAAGGTATGCACTGCATGGTGCTATTCCCACATCACCCAACAAACTGCATTGGCTTTGCAAAAAGTTGTAAATCTACAAAGAAAATAAACTCAAGCTTCAGACAGACTTTCAGCTGGCTTTCATAACTGCTGCTGAATAAGATGGTATGCATTTGAAGTCTGATTCTGAAAGATGCTGAGTGCCTCTGACAGCTAATAAGCTCAATGACATTTGAGAGCGCTAGTCCCCTAGGAAATGGGAAAGGCTGCTTTACACTGGTGTTCTCACAATTGTTTGTCCATGCCAGCAACCACTGGCATAGGAAAATAAATAGACATAGCATAGTGAAATCCACAAAATATTGAAGTAAAACAAAATTCAGCATCATAAGGAGATTATCTGGTGTTTTTCCAGAATGAAATTAAGTGAGAGAACTGGGGGTGTGTCACAGGAGGATCTCTTATATGTGCACAAGCTGAAGGCTCATACTAAGAGACTTTATTCTAATAAAATGGAATCTAAAATGTTTTGCCATCACTGCATTTCTGAAACATACCCTTTTCCTGGTGCCATTGTTAATATATCTGTAAGTAGCTCTTTCCAACCTCATTTCCACTCCTTCAGACATGATGGAGTTGTTTGGACCTTAAATATGATAAAGTTTTCCTAGAGCACAAGAGAAGGATTTTCTTATTACCCTGTGGATATCATTAACAACTATTAACATGCTTAGCTTTGTTGTTTTTGAAAAAGCTCTGCCAGTTCACTCTTGCTGAGTCAATAAGTCTGTGATACCAGGTATGGACTTCATGTGTGTGTTTTTAACACACATGCTTCCTTACAAGAAGCTATTTTTTGGAAGGTTTTCTGTTTGAAAAATAATTAGGGATTTATTGCGTGCACTTTTTTTGTTTATTCTGTAAATGAACCATGGAAGTGATACCTAATATAGTATCTAACTTGACTTGGGAGTTGATAGTTGCTTTTGCAGCTGGCTGTAACTAAGAGAAGAAAGCCCAGGGATTTGTGAATTGAACAGTGTTGCTGATTCATTATTTTTACTTAAGGAACACAAAGGTATAGCTAGATTACTAACAATTCTTTATATGGATTATTATATGGAGACAGCTGAAGACTGTGTTGGAAGCAACTTAAATCTTGCGTTTGCCCAGTGACACTTACCACTGTTGCTTTGCAATTTCCTGTAGCTGTGGTGAAGAACCCCCCAAACAACCTGTGGATCATTGCAGCAGTGCTGGCTCCCATTGCTGTGGTTACAGTTATCATCATCATCATCACAGCAGTTCTCTGCAGGAAGAACAAGAATGACTTCAAACCAGACACTATGATGAACCTGCCTCAGAGAGCTAAAGTGAGTGACCAATCTCTAGATCCAAGGTGTCCATTTACTTTCTGAGGTTTTAACCGTGTTTCTCGGCTGGATGTAGTTGAAGGATGTTTGGAATTGAAATGATCGTTATTCACAGGTTGGATCTTTGCACTTCTTCTCTGTCCTTGATACCACTAGTCACAGCAATTACCCTTCTCTTTTACATAGGACTCAACTTAGGCTTCCTTTATGAAGTTGAAGAAATAGGATATTATGCCTAGGCCTTGTCAGCAGCACATTTCCCATGGGATCTTGTTCTGAAACCCATGGCCTGAGCTGCTCCTTCCTGCTGAGAGTGGCAATAGCTGAAACTCTGGGCTTTGGCAGCAGTTCAGAGCTGGTCCTAACCAGGAGTTGTCCACCCAACTGCTAATCAAAAGAAGACAGTTTTTCTGTTAGAGGTTTTGAACTTTCTAATTTATTAGTGGCTATTGTTGGTTGGGTTCAAACAATTATATTTTCCTTAAAGTTACTAACCCATATCAATTACAAGATGTGTTTTTCCAAATCAGATGTGTTTCCAGTTTGATATTCTAACAGAAAGATGTCACAGAGCACTGATTTTTCTCCATAGTGAAAAACATTATACCTTCTCAATGCTGCCATTAAATGGCTCTTAAACAGGGCCACCCAAAGCCTACAGAGTGTAAGTCATACTGCTCCTTTGCTCTTTTAGCTGGGTTTGTTCTTCTCCATTGGCGTGGGATTGAAATGATAAATTTTTCTTTGTTTTCTTAATGCTACAGACAGCAGGATTATTGTGATTTCAGCTCTGTTGCTTCTGCTGAAAAATGTAGATTGGAGGGATAGTTGAAGGAAGGCATGATGCATATGACAGCTCTTTCCTCCTCATCTTAGGTTAGTTGCAGATGGGTGCAGCTGGTGCCAGTTGGAAAAAGACATTTGTATCACTGATGACGTGAAAAAGACACTTTCATTTTGGTATCTGCATCTATTCATCCAGCATTATCAAACTAGTGTTAAGACTAGATCTGCAAAAGTGAAACAAGCAATACCACAAACAAAAAATAATGCCACTGTAGTGATATCGTATCACGTCCCACTGAAACCTCTAAAATGCAAATCATGTTTTAATAGGGGCTGCTGCAAACCCTGTGCACCGCTTCATTCTTATATGTAATTGTAGTCCCAGATAAAGGACAAAATGAGAATAAATTTGTATGTTGTTTTGAGCTGGCCATCATTATGGGATGCTTTACAGCTGAAGAAAGGTGTTATTAAAAAAACCAACATACTGCTGGTTGAAACTGCAGCACAGATAAAACCTGAAAGTATTTTAATATTTTAATCCATAGTTGTCATTCCAAAAAGAAAGAGAAAGTTGAATTTTTACTTTTCCTGAGAAATCAGATTTAATCAGCCTGTAAGATACATGGTCAGGTTAAAACCTATTCAGTCAAATAATGTTTGCATCAGCAGTCAATGTCAACAGACAGGAGTTGGCTCTGCAGAGCAAAGCAATTGGTGCTGAGCTCTCAGCATCCACACTACACCTGTTTCAGGAGATTTTCCTGCAGACTTGCTCCCATTTGCCATTGGAGTGCAGGAGGTCCACTTCTAGAGTGCATTTTCCCTTTTTGGTGTATTTTGAGGCCCCATAGGTTTTAATTTAATTCATTATATGAAAAGTGATGCATTTCAAAATGAAAACTAAATTGCTTTCTGTTTAGTTTTGCAACGATGGCTCCATCAAAAACGGTTCAGCCACGTCTAATTTAGAGTGTACACTGGTACATGGACTGTGGAAGATAAATTCTGCAGCAGGACTGGGAATGGACTGGTTTTGCAATTCCTGATTGCAGCATCTTTACTTAAAATAAGGCTAAGATGTATTTTAGGAAGCTAATGAAATAAGGTCATTTTCAAAAGAACAGTTTTGATTTTATTTTTTAATTCCAGCATTGGGGATATCAGGCATAGTGGTAATTACCTGAACTGTAATTGCTACATTTAATGCAGTTTGGCAATACAAATAGCTGATGAGCACACATCTACATCACATTTAAAATGAATATATTATATTTCATGACTTAGAAAAGTGCCTGAGACTGCTCGATTAATGCTGAATCTGTTCTGTAAGTGGAGCTTAGCAGAGTGATTTTTAGTTTAAGAAGCAGCTTTAATATTTTCTTTCTGTGCATCTGAGACTTGCTGTTGAATCACTGGAGCAATTTTGTTACACCTTTTGAATATCCAGTGAACTGTATAGAGTGGAAAAGAGAATATTATGGGATATCCACAGCCTTGGATATCAGCTGGTTTTGTTTACAGTGGTGCCATCTTATGTGTTCTGATTCCAAAAGTCCTGTACCAAGGGGATGGGCAGCACAGAGCTGCTGGTTCATCGCTGCAGTCCTCTTGCTGCTGGGAGCAGCGGAGGCTGCAGGTCCTTGCAGAGCAGAGCTGACTGCCACGTCCCTCCAGAAGCTCTGTCCCGTGCCAGCGGGACAGGATGAACCAACACAGCACCGAGGGGTAATGAAACATTTAGCCTTAAATATCCTTCTGTAGCTGCGGGAGGTTGTCTAACAGACCAGCAGGATTACTGCCTATGTCATTAAGGAATGACTTTTTTGTTGTAACGGACTGAAGGCTAAGTAAATGAAGTTTGAAAAATGACCTCTCATGCATACCATTATTTATCTTTCTTAGGAATTGTGTTGCTGTTCTGAATTGCCTTAGCAGTCAGGGACATCTGGACTAAGGTGCAAGGAAAGGGGACCATTACTGTTCTTTTTGGTTGTCTGTCCAGTTATAAAATTAAAAAGTATAAATGCAAATCAGTGAAACTCTCATGGGAATGTATTTTATCTTTTTTTTTAATTGCTGTTTTTATTTTGAGCAACTGTTTTTACTTTGAGGTTTTGGACAGATGTTAGCTTTTACCTCCCTTGCTTTTTAATTCACAGCATGCTTTTTTCAAGGCTGTAATCTCATTTGTCACTTTTCTTTTAGAGCAGGAAGGAATAAGCTTGCAGGTAAACAGAGTTACTATCTGCAGTCTAAGACCTGCAAGCAAAAGCAAATGCTGCAGGCCATGAGAAAACAACCATTATCAGTTTGATAACGGGTATGGAAAGAAAGATCAGAGAAACCGTACATGTAGAGGGGAGGGGCTGATCAGTTGTTTTGCTGTTCTTCTTTTACTGTTTCTTTTTTTTTTTTTTGTATCAGTGTATTTTATGATCATTGCAAGGAAAAAAAGTCCCAGAAACAACTCCCTATATTAAATCTGCCCTTTGCCAAGCAATGTAATTTAATGGTCTCATCATTCATTTACTATTTCAAAAGTAATATTCAAATCCCAGTCCTTTGGTCTTCTCAGTATTTTGTCCATATTGGACATCTATGCTTGCAGTGCTTCAGCAGTGCCTGATCGTCATTTAGCCTTGCCAGTTCCCTTCAGGGGTGGTGAAGCCATCTGCTCCTGTGGGCTTTAACAGAGCAGGGTTCCAAGATCAAATTTTATTTAACGCAATATGTCCACTGATGAGGATGGCTTTTTCAGCTCTTCCTTTGTCGCACTTTGTTATGAGACATGGTGGTAAGTAGAAATCAGATAAAAATTATCCTTCATTTTCTTCCTTTGCCAGATCTGAGCTGGGACTCTGCAGAGTTCTTTAGTAATTCTCATGTTCTGCTGCTTCTGCTTTGGTTTGCTTTTTAGTTAGTTAGTTTTAAATAAGGTATGAAGTATAAGTTGTAACTTGTACTCTTTCAGAGGCTTAGAGGGAGAAATAACTGATTTAATCAACTTTTTTCCTAGAAGACTAGCACTTCATAAAAATAATGAGGTTGAAAAAATTTATTTTGGTTAAAATATTAACCATCTAGGATGTTGTTCAGTAGTTCTTTGTAGCTGTCCTTCACACAGCTTCTGCTTCCCCTTTCTTCATTCACTTCATGTTCTTAGTTTGCTCCCTTCATAGCTAATTTGGTGGCTGTTTTTGCAGTCCCCTGCTTTCAGAGGGAGGCAAGCAGAAAGCTCCAGCGGGGTGATACTGTCACAGCTTGCCATGGGGTAGTGATGGTGAATTGGCATTTCTCTGCTATGTTGCAAGTTACATTGTGGTAATGCGTGGAGGTGTCTGATCTCCCAAATGAGCATCAGCCCAGTTAATGCACTGGAGCTACTTATCAGAGGAATATTGAAATCCAGAAGCACATTAGAAATCATCAGCCTCCATTCAAACAGATTGGGAATGCAATGCAGATCTCCATAAACAAAAAGCATGGGGTTTTTTTGTTTTAGAAAATATAAGATAGCCCCATTATTTTCAGACCAAGATCACTCATTAAATTTATCTGTATTTATAGCTATAACCCAGATTTAGTAAGGGACAGAACAAGAGAAAATGTTTTTTCAGAGCTTAGACTTTTTCTGTGCCATCAGCAATTTTTTTTTTATCCAGCTGATTTCCTTCCAGAACTAAAATATTCAATGACAACAAGACAGGAACCGGAGAGACCTTATTCAGTTATTAATTGTCTAATTTTGATGCGTTTCACAAAGCATGAGTGTTAAAATCACCTTCTGAAGTGTTTTATGGTGCTTTTTTAGCATTGTGTCAATAGTTTTTGTACTTCAGGAAGAGCACTCTTCCAGTTTTTGGTGAATTATTTCAATTTAGCATAGCAAGAATATTTTTATATGTTACATGTTTTTTTTCAAAGGTGGTCAAGAATGTGATTTATTTTTCATATTGTTTTCGTTTTTCCAATAGAAAATGCAAGTTGGTGGTCGGTTGGTTTTTTGTTGTTTTTTTTCCCTCCCTTCTCCTTTTTTTCCAATAGAAGATACAGTTTGGAATGTTAAATTTTACGTAAATGTTTTACTTCTTCCATTAAGAGAATCCACCTTTTGGTGGCTGCTTTGCCCAGAAGGCATGTGTCAGTTCTGCTTGTTCCTTGTAGAGGCAGCAGGGAAAGCCCAGCCGGGCTTTGGTGAAGGAGAGACTGGGCACATGGCCCTCGGCTGCCTTGCCACAAGGCTCTTGCGAGTGCTGCTTCCCAAGAGAAACAAGTGAAGTCAATAACAACCTTCCCAGTAGGCGACTGGCAAGCCAGGGGAAATTAGATTTCACTGATCTGAAAAAGATCCTTTTCTGGAAAATGTTGCCCATGAAACTTTGATGTGTGCCTTTTTCACTTTGTCTTGATGTGGAATAAATTACTCCCACCCTCTTTGGAAACACAAAATTTTTGTCAGAGGGAGTTTTTCATTTTCTGTATGGTCTTATTTTTCCTCCCTCCTAATTGTTTCTTCTATATGCTTTTTCTTTCATTGTCAAAGGAATTTCTGGGGGTGTTAGGGCAGGGTAAGAAAGGTTAGCCAAGATGAATTTGATACTAACTAATCATGTTGAAAATATGTGGGATGGAGATCTCATCAGAAAATTTGTTTGTTGTTGCGTATTCATATGGCAATGTACATATTTTTACCTGTTGCTTACGTAATTGAAGAAGTTAAAGGAGTAGTGGAAAATTTTATATTGAAGTGGATATTTTATATTAACATATGAAACACGGTTGAAATGTCCTTTTTTTTTTTTTCTCCCCCCTTTTTTTTGCAGCCAGTACAAGGCTTTGACTATGCCAAGCAACACTTAGGTCAGCAGGGAGCTGAAGATGAGGTTTTACCTGTAACTCAGGAGACTGTCGTACTTCCAATTCCAGTTAGAGATGCTCCTGCTTCCCAAGAGAGAGAAATTACTCAGGATGGGAGCACCATCAAAACTGCCAAATCCAATGAAACAAGAAAAAGGTATGGACTGGCATGTTTCCACAGAAGGCTGGAATAGGGTACATGCTGCTGGTTGCTTAGTAAGAAACTGTAAGGTTTGGCACCCAGGCTCTGTATATGGCAGATGGTTCCTCCACAATATATTCTTGGCATAACGCTGATCTGCACTAGATGTGTAAGATTGCTGCAAAATACAAGATAGAATAAAGTGAAGTCTTCACAGATTTTTACATGCATGGAGGAGGTAAATGGGAAGTGGCTCTCATATGCATGCTGGTGGTGTACAACGACAAACCCAAACAAAACATGGGATCTGGAGCGTGAACGCTGACCATTAATCACTCAAACAATGAGACTCAGGTTATATAGTCCCTGTAATCAAACAGCACTTTTCTCTTCTGAAGTCTTCCACCCTCTGATGAAATGACAAATGGAGGATGAACGTGAAACCAGCTGTGGCTGCTGGTGCTGGGCCACCACAGGTTAAATCTTGGCAGGAACTGTTCTTTAAAATATTTTGAAGCCTATCCAAAGCCATGTGTAAATATATGCAAAAAATGTAAACTGGCCCTATTAATTAATGTGATAAAAAAAGTGATTAAGCACTCACTGTCTTTTGAATGAGTGCAGAAATCCCCCTCTACTTAATCTGCACAACTTTAAACAAATGTTGATAAGCAAACTTGATCCAGGAATTCACAGTAAAGTTACTCTCATTATAAAATGTGTTGAACCTTGGTGCCTAAATAAGAGTTAGTTTTGCCTCCTTCAGGGTGATTACTTGAGTAAGTGAGAATGTGCAGAATTTTAGCCTTATTCATTCCCAGGAGCTGCGTCTGGGGATGGAATTCAATTGCTTCTGAAGATGAAGAAATACTTCTTGGCCTTTATGTATTTGCTCTTTCATACAGGCTACTTTGCAGCCTGGAAAGGTCAATTTAAGTCAGACTGCCATGAAGTGCCTGGTAACTGATCAGAATATCTTCTCTGATATTACCACTGCAGGAAACTTCACAGTTAATAATATGATGGCCACTTAAAGATTAATATTTAAGATTAGTGGTAGCAAAAATCACTGTGCAAGCTGTCTGTGCTTGCTGCTTTTCCGTGTTCCCAAGTGGAGCAGATTTGCTTTAGGTGTTGGTCTGTCCCTGGATGGATTTTTTACTGGGCTGGGATTGTTCATTAGCAGTGACAGGGATGTTTATAGGGGAGAAATGTTACTTTTCAAGACTGTTTATTCTCAATGGAATTTCACAATCCTCAGCCTGGGCTGAGCTGACCTGGGTTGCACGCTGAGTTCTCCTAAAGCCCTGTAGCTGGAAAGAGTCTGTTTCAAATTACATATATTTCCACCTAGGCTATCTTCAAAAGAGTTCTTAAAATTACTTTTCTCATACGTGTCCCTTCCTGGTCTGACCACAGTAAAAGCTCTCTACATGCACCAGACAGGGCAGACAGAAATGGAAGTAAATGAATGTTTCAATCTGGAAATACGGCATTGGCAGTAATTTACAGATGGTTCTTACAGTTGTTTTACTTTTGTACCATTTTATGGATATAAAGCCATTGTGACAGCAATAGAACTCAATTTGATTTTTTTTTTTCCTCTGTAAATCAAAGTCCTTGTGACTACAATCTTTTTTTTTTTTTCTTTTCTCCAGTACAACCTCTTTACATTCTCCTGTCGTTGGCCCTGACAATTCAGTGATAGTTCGCAGATAGATGCATGAGTTAACTCTACAGGTTCTGTAGAGTTTTCATTGCTGTTGTGGCAAGTTTGAGGTGTAGAAACAAAGTGACACCATGCTTGGATATGGAGTAGCACCAAAATTAACATTTTCTGCTTTGGCCTTCTTTTCCCAACGGTGCATTAAGATTTGAGTAATTTACTCCAAAATGAAGAGAACTTCTGCTGAGCACTTGTTCCCAGAGCAGCCCGGAGTCAGGCTGCTCATTGCTGTTGTTGCTCCTTGTTGGGGCTAAACACTCGCAGTAGTTCTGCTCTGCCCTCCCTCCTCACTGACTGCCAGGGCTGGGATCAGGGCAAGGATATGCAAAGGCTCAGTGAAACAAACATTTTCTTAGGAGTTTCCGCAAATAATGGTGCTGGTTAAACCAGCCGATGTGCAAAAAGGGAAAAAGGAGAATTTTCATATCACATTGTATGTGCATATGTGTAAAATGAGTGAGTGAAGTTTGCATTGTGGCTGACAACATACTGAGTGCAATGCAGACTGAAAAATAAAGGAATTAGTTTAGCCATATACACAGAAACAAAGGGCTGCTTTATTTTAGCTGTATAAATGACACTGAATTGGTAACAGGATTTTTTGTCCTCTGCAGTGGCGCTTCTGGCATTGTGGGGGTTGTGCATGAGAAGTGTTTGCTTTCCATGCCACTAAGATGCCTATCAGCCCTGAGCTAATTGAGAAGTTGTGTTCTCCTACTGTCACTGTGTTCCTGCCTTGGCTCGGTTTCTGTGTGCAGTTTATATTCTCTCTCCTTTTGGTATAAAATCAGACTTGAAAACTCAGTGATGCAAACTGTGCGAATGAAATAACCTTGAAATGAGGTTTATAAGGAAGAACTGACATCCTCCCTTGTTGCTATGGTTACTTACAGCCGGTCCCCGAGTCAGAATGGCTCCATCATCAGCAATGGGTCGGGAAAGCCCAGCTCCGACCGGAGTTCCCTCCAGAAAGTAATGGCACCACAAAAAGTGACAAAAGATGAAGGAAGGAAAAGAAACGGTGAGAAGTGTTTCTTGGTAAAAGCTGCTTGCGGACAGCCCTGTAGCTATACCCACATGGGCACTACCTATGTTGAAACCCACTTCCTGTACCTTCTGCAGTACTTGGGCAGTTTCTGTTTGTAGCTGATCTGTTGTTTGGTTTTTTTGTTTGTTTGTTTGTTTTTTCTTGGTTCTTTGTTTGTTTGTTTTTTTTCCCCTTTACTGCTATAACTGTTCCTCAACCTCACATGAAACAGTATGGTGTTTATTCTTTGTGTGGGCCTTTGCAAGTTTTCTTTTTTTTTTCTTTAAATACCAGTAAACCAATGAAGACATAATACTGCTTAGTAGGTGGACAGGTTTTACAGCTTTTCTGTATAAAGCCCTAAGATATTCATTTCCATTACTGTTGTTGCTAAGCTGGTGCAGACCTGATGAAGATGAATTAATTGGGTAAAAATTGAGAAAGTGTGAGACATCCAGATCTTTAACTTTCCATCTTTTGTAATTCTTGTCATACCATTTTGTTATTAACGCTTACTGGCAGCTTTTCATCATGCACCTCTGATGTTATGCTGGATGTTTTTTACAAGCCCTTTGTTGATGGTGGTGACCTTGTGACTTGAGATGTATCAGAAACATCTGATGAGAGCAGAATTCAGTCCCCTTTCATCCTTGCTTTTCTTTTGTCTATCTCTCTGCTTATATCTCCTGAGTTATAGCTTTACTTCCATATGAATAGAAAACACTGTGGCTGAACCAATTGATCGTTTCCCTGTAAAGGGAGGGAATTAAACTAGATGGGGTCTCACCTGATTCTGTCATGAACACAAGTCTGTAAATCTTGTTAAAAATATAAGTGTGGATGGAAGGACTCAGATAAAGGGAAAATCTTAGTGTAGATCTGTTCTCCTTTCTCCAGTGAATCACCTGGGGAACATCTGTGGAGCATTGTGATGGCAACCCTAGTATCACACCATATAAACTCTTAATGATCGTTATGATTAATATTGAAGTATTAAAGCATGCAAAGGCTTTCCTGCTTTAGCAGGAATACAGTGTGATACAGAGACAGATGCAAAGCACCAGACGTGTCCTCTGTTCTGCACAGCAAAATAATGCTGCGTTTAAGTGTCCCCTGTTTCCATTCCTGTACCGCGGAGCATTGCAACTTGTGGGGACTGTATGATATAACTGATATCCGCTTCACTGAGATGTATGCACATTTGCAAATTCACACAGAAGTGAAGCTGTTAATTTTCTT
>JAVSBS010014564.1:48117-65972 GCA_033124195.1 Coracias cyanogaster | reverse complement strand
AGCGGCCTCCGCTCTCTGAGGGGATCTCCCGCCTCCGCTGAGGGGGAGGCCCCGGCGCAGGCGCGGCGGGAGCGGGCGCTGCCCCCTCAGCGGGTGGGTCGCGGCCGGCGCAGCCCCGGGCGGCGGGGAGGGTACGGGGAGGGCTGAGGCGGCTGCTGCAGGCACGTCCGGGGACCTCGCTGCGGTGCAGTCCCGCCCTTAGCGGCGTGAGGCGGTTCCTGAGGCAGCTCTCCGCGAAGGCGGCTCGTTAGGCGCCAGGCCTCTGGAGCCCGGCGGCAGCTCTGCGGGGACAGCCGACAGCCCGGGCGTGAGGGCGGTACGGGGTGTGGGGGTGCGCCTGTCCCGGGCACGGGTGACAGCCTGCAGGTCGTAGCCTGGCGTGGATTGCTCCTCTGTCCGCTCTCGCCTTGGCCTTACGTTAGTTCTCGGTGTGCGCAGGGTCTTGTGAGCTCCTCGGTTTTGCCGCTTCTGCCCCTTAAAGAAATAGTTGTTTTTGGTTGGTTGCTTTGCTCACTTCCGGCAGGTATCCGCGTCCAAGAGAGTTTCTAAGGGGGCCGCGGCACTCTTGGAGCTGCTCGGGAGCTGGTAGAAAGCCACCTCTGGGACGTAGAAGGTGCAGAGAAGGGCATCAAGGAGCAAGGACACAGCAGGCAACTCTGAGCAAGAGGAGAAGTTCAAATAGAGACTGTTGTGCAGGATAATTAACAGAATAACTCCAGCCAAAGTTCAGGTGGTTAAAACAGGATGTGGGATGAGCTGTCAGAAGCGTCTTGGAAAGCTTCATTGCTGAGCCAGGGATCATCCTCAAAGGATGCCTCTGTCCGGGTGACAGTACTGGTATTACCACAGTGCTATGGTCTTCTAGTGGTGGTACACGCTTACCAAAGCGGCATTCTGCAAATGTGTTTTACTGACAGGTTGCGCCTGGATAGCTATCGGTTTAGCACGAGGCGTGCAAATGTCCTTTTTTTTCCTAGGTCAAAGAACCTGAAATGTGGACTTTATATTAAAGATCCCTGCAGACAGGTGAAAGGTCTGTAAGCTGTGATGATATTATGTGTCTGTGGTGGAGAAAGGTGGAGCGCTGAGGGAAATGGAAAAACTGGAACAGTTGCTACATAGTTCAACTTTGTCACGTTCCAAAACAGGCTTTTTAGTGCTAACATTTGTGCCTTGTGTTCCTGTCCGTGTTATCAGAGGAAAGAGTTATCTTTCAGCTTTGAGACTGATTTCAATGTGTCCTTTGTGTTTTCAGCGAGGAAATGAATCGAGGGTTGATACTAAAGTTTGAAAATCTGGTCCAGTTACGTGGCGCTTGCCGGCAGCTGCGTACCCTCTCCTACAGAAGAGTTCCCAGAGCACAATGGAAGCCTGTGCAGTCATCTGCACATCCCGGGTGGTCCGGTCTTTTGTATCCGCAGTTCTGGCAAAAAGACAAGTTAATCAGTATTGCCTTATCGCAACGCAGACATCTAGCTACAAAGGAGGTAATTAATAAAATTCAATAATCTCCTGTTTTATGTGACATTTCAAAGTACAAGAGCTCACTTTGAGCATTTTAATTACAAAAAAGAAGAGCCTTATTAGTGAATGCGGAGAAGTTATTGTAGGTTTATAAGACAGAATGTATGTATTGTATTGTGACTCCCTCTCAAATACTGACTTAAAGTGCTTATACCAGCAGCATCCCAGATCTTGCAGAGGTAGGAGCAAATTGCTCCAAACAAAAACAAAAATTATTTTGTTTTTTCTCCTTGCTGATAACAAATCTGAAAAAAAGATTGTGTACTATGCTATGCATTTTAAATATTCAGTGTTATGTGTTAAGTTACTCATTTATTGCAATTCATTAGTATTGCAGTAAAAAAGATAGGTTTATGTGATATGGCTTGATACCGTTGTCTTTTTAATATTGTTTTTATTATTTCTTAGTTTATGCCAGCTATATGTTCCTCTGTACATGTCTAATCCCATGTAGGAGACAAAAAAGAAGAAAAGGAAGGTACCGCTGACAAGAGGTGAAGTGGAGATAAGGCAGAAGATGACTGTTGAGGAGCTTGCCCGAGCCATGGGTAAAGACATAGGTGAGAGCCTGCTCTGTTGTTTGAGACTGAATTCAGCGCAACAGTTAACATCTATCACGCTGCTTTCAGGAGTGGTAAAGGCAAAGATGTGCCTTAGTGATTGCTAATCCCTGCCTTAGCAAGGTAGATTGTACCCATACCAAAGAAAATGTTGGGGATGTAAGTTGGGCCATTCAAATTGCCTGGCAAGATACTTGAATGTGAAGAAGCCAGGACTCTTCTTCCATCTCCAGCAGAAAGGCTTCAGATCCACACAGGCTGCTCTTTATTACTGTGTTCCCCCAAAAACATGGCACCCGGGTTTGTTGAAGCTGGACCCTATGAATAAGGAGATAATGGGTAAAGAAAGAAGGTGTAAAAGAGCTTCGGCCTGTAATCCAACCCTGGGAGCAGGAATCTTGGATTCAGGAGCAATATGTGTTTCATTAGAACAGTCACTTGATTAACTGGGAGCCGGCAGGACTTGTCTGGAAGCACTCTGCTCTTTAGGTAACTGCCTTAACAAGTGGGTTACCGAAGCAGGCCTGTGCTTTTAACCCCGTGAACCATTCTTGGTGGTACAATGGCTTAGCTTGACCAGTTTTCAGTGATGTTTTAGGCTGGGTTATTACTGTTGATATTTGAAATAATTCCATACCCATATAATATCAGTCTCTAATCTCTTGATCCAGCTGGGTACTTGTTCTGGCAAACCTATTCAGCAACGAGGGGAGAGCAGAAAAGTGTGTCAGACCTTGCTGTACATTCCTGAGATAGATTTGTAACGGTACTTAGGTCAGCATGTAGCAATTTTTGACTACTGCAATATGGTTGGTATTTCTACTGCCAAATAAAATGGCATATGAGCAGGTTTATCAAATCCCGTCCTCCTCGAGAGACTCTTTAGCTATTTGGTTTAGGTGAGTTTCAGTTGGTTTGTTCTTAGGGGTTAATGGGAAAGTAGGCTACAAAAATCTGAGTGAAAAGTAAGATTCTAGCGTCTAATGAGGCGGTAAATAATTTTCGGTACACCTTTCTGCATCAAGTGCTTCTCTGCGAGTATGTGGCATAACAGGAACTTTTAGATAACAACTGAAGGAAAGATGCTTGGTGAATGAAACTTATTAGCGTGATATAAACTACTAAACAAAAGTCTTAAGCTGTGTTAAGTGTTGGGTTTTTTTTGTCCTACGTGTTTTTGTGGCTTTAATGAAGTGTCTTTATCTTTTCTACAGATCATATTTATGAAGCGCTGCTATACACAGACATCAACCTTGATTCACTAGAACCAGATTCTGTCTTGTATGAAGACCATATCAAGCTAATTGTTAAAAAATCAGGAATGAAGTATAAGTCAGCAAAACTGAAAGAGGAAAAGGAAAGAGAAAACAGAGATGCTGTGAAAAGGTAAGTTGTGAACGGTTCTTTTTGGCTTCTTTTATCCTGTTTGTTTCTGCAAGTGTTTTTTATGTACTGTATTTTCTGTGTTCTGATGGTGTGTTGATAATGCCAGATAATGGAATCATAGAATTGTTTAGGTTGGAAAGGATCGAGTCCGACCATTAATCTAGTCAAAATATAGTCATGATCTGATAGTATTTAAAAGGTAAAGCTCACTATTTTGTTTCTTTGGCCATAAACGTGCTACAGGGATTTGGGTTGGTTTGGGTGAGCTTCTTCTATGCTGTTTTCTGAAGGAAAGTCAATTCTTTGGTGTGCTGAAGCACTGCATCAGTTGATGCAGCAGATGAGAGCTGAGAGGGCTAACTGTGTGGCGTAGCGAGGATCTGTGACCACGGAGGGGTAAAGCCATAGCCTCAACTGTTTGTCACCAGGTTCTGGGAGACGGCTCTTTGCTGGCCTGCGTGTTGCGTGGGGAACTCTTCTGGCATTTACAAAAGGTGGGTTTGTGTTCCTTGCAGGCCTCCCGCAGACCCGGCGGTACTAACGCCACGGCCCCCGGTTGTTACTATCTTGGGCCACGTGGATCACGGGAAAACGACCTTACTTGACAGTCTACGAAAAACGCAGGTGGCAGCGATGGAAGCAGGAGGCATTACGCAGCACATCGGGGCTTTTCTTGGTACGATTCGAGTGTACGTGCCTGTGTATAAAGCGGTTTACTCTCCATCTGACTGAACAGGCTCACTTGCTGCCAGTTCGTTGTGGGAAAAACCTTGTGACATAAAGAGTTTAGCTGTAAGCAGTGTAAAAGGAAATCATAACTTGTGATAACTGTCGTAACCATGTGGATGGAACTTTGAAGTGCATTTGCTGCGTAGTTGAGATGATATTTAGACTAAAATATTCCAGGACGCTTTTTCTTTCCAGAGGAGTTAAAAGCACCTTTGGCCTCCTTGCCAACAGATATATGTGCCTAGAATATGTCATTATTAGTTAAAAAAAAAATCTCCGAGGCGCAATGCTTGATTTAGGTCAGATAAAGCTCTGTGAAATGCTGATTTTTAAAGGTACCACATGTGTTTGTTCGCAGTGCGTTTGCCTTCTGGAGAAAAGATAACTTTCCTTGATACTCCGGGACATGCAGCTTTTTCAGCCATGCGAGCAAGAGGTACCCACGTTACTGACATTGTCATACTGGTTGTAGCAGCAGAAGACGGAGTGATGCAACAAACTATAGAATCCATTCAACATGCTAAAAATGCAGGAGGTACGGCGTTTGTCTAGTAAATATTCTATTTTGAAGTGCCTGGCAAGCCCACTGCACAAAGTTAATGCACAAGGTGTACGTTACTAATGCATTTTAAATAAGGAGCAAATGTTTCTTACCTCTCAAAAGAATCTCCTTGAGCTGAAATCCACAGAACTTGGGGAGTAACTGTTGTAGTACTGTTCCTTCTCCCCCGGAAGGTGTTTGAAAATATACCAAACGTTAGAGTAATACATAAAGATACAAAAATACTAATATTTTTGCAGGACTCTCCCCTCTCCGAGTACTTTTTACTCGTGGTAGCTCAGATCTCAGCAGCTGCTCAGGGAAGATCCACCAAGTGAGAGGATTAGTTCTAAGTGGTCGTGACCTGCTCCAACATTTTACTGCAGTTGTGCTGGTAGCAGCAGATTTTGCTTAGGTTGGTTATGTTTGTTCTCTTTTTAGTTCCTCTTATCCTCGCCATTAATAAATGTGACAAACCTGAAGCTGATCCTGAAAGAGTAAAGAAGGAATTGCTAGCTCATGATGTGGTCTGTGAAGAGTTTGGAGGTGATGTTCAAGCTGTAAATATTTCTGCACTGAAGGTAAAGTTTTGGTTGAAAACATGGTGGTATTCATGGGCCTCTGAGACGTGGATGCAGCTGCATTTTTCTTTGGCAGCTGGAAAATAGAATGCCTGTCTTCCTGGTCCTGGACACCTTGCCATGAGCTAAGTGCTGCTGGCTATCACCAGAATGATTTGAAACACGCTCTTAGGGTATTTTAAGGCTTAGACCTTCAGTGAGCAATAATACCCCGTTTTTCTTCTGGAAATTTAATGGGTGTTTGTCAGGTTAATCCTAATTGCTCTTTCCTCATATATTTGCTCATTGTATGAAATCAAGGTTGGTGATAATGCTGTGTGCATGAAGAGAAACATTCAAACAAGGGTAAATAACTATTTTCCTAAGGTCTGCCTAATCGCTGCAACATAGTTTTGTAGCAGTCTTAGAAGATTTACCGTCTTACCCTGGCAAACAAGCTAAAAACTGATAGCTGAACACTGAACTTCAGTTTTGCAGTGACCGGAGCAGCTTGGCCCCAAGTGATGCAGCAGTATCTTACCCTTAGTGCTGTCTTTCGAAGTGCCTCCCAAGTGATTCTCTAAAATTTTAGCCAATTTCAAGACCTTTTGAAGTCATGCCCTTGCACTTTAAATAGGCATACGTGAAAATGGCTTCTCGGAATGCACACGTTGTCCCAATTCCTGTAGATCTGCAGCTACTGATCGACAACTAGCTTGTTTTGTCTGCTCTGAAAAAAAAAAGTAATTAGAACAAAGGGAAAAAAAGTAAATCAGACCAACAGTTTTGTCCCTTTGATGTCCTGTGGTTTTGACTGGGTGGTAGATGTCATCAGCTTTTAATTTGTCTGTTTAGGTGTTTGGTTTGGGTTTTTTTTTTTATTTACAAATTAAATTTCGTTTAAATTTGGGCGCTTGCTTTATTCTATATCATTTTGTGTGTGTGCATGGTTTTATACAGGGTGAGAACCTGATGGTTTTAGCAGAAGCAACTGTTGCTTTAGCAGAGATGTTAGAACTGAAGGCAGATTCCACAGGTCTGGTAGAGGGGACTGTGATTGAGTCTCGCAAGGACAAAGGGAAAGGGTAAGTAATCTGCTGCCGTTACAGATTTCACAGAGAATTTGTAACAGTGCGCTGTTCAGGTGGTTTGTACCCCAATATTTATGTTGAACATTGAACTTTTTGTTGTTGTTGCTAGATAAAATCATAACCGCTTCTTTGCAGTGTTTGTAACTAAAGCGTGGAAATATTATTCTAAAGCATGAGAGCCAGAAAAAGTGTTATAAACTGATAAGGCAAAATTCGTCATGTCACTGAAATGAAATCCTGTAAGCCCAGGAAATAGTTTAAAATGCTGGAACAGATGGGTTTTGGTTTGGCTTTTTTTTTTTTCAAATGTCATTAAAAAGGAGGAATGATGAAGTTAATAGTCATAATATGTGATTTTTGTATATAACATGACATTTTACTCTTTAAAATATTTCAATCCTTTTGCAAGTTCTCTGTAAACAAAGTCTATTGTGTCCTCTTCAGAAAATGAACTGAATTCCAGGAAGTTATTAGGGCTTGGATTTGGGTTGTTTTATTTGGTGGGGGGTGTCACTTACTGTGTAAAATCAGTTTGTTGCTGATGTCACAAATGCCAAGTTTTGTATTGATCTCCAGAAATTAAAAGAGTACAGTACAGGTGTTGGGTCTTTTGCAAGTCACTTTATTAGAGAGTTAATAAAATTTTTAAATGTGTCACAGGAATACTCTGCCTGTGATTGATCACAAGTACGTTCTGGTTTGTGTTTGCTTACCTACACTAACTCTGAAAACGGGGGAGAGTCACTTTTCGATTTTGTCTGTTATTTTTCTCTGCTCCTCACTAGTCCGGTTACCACAGCCATCGTCCAGAGAGGGACCCTGAGAAAAGGCTGTGTCCTGGTTGCAGGGAAGACCTGGGCAAAAGTGCGTTTCATGTTTGATGAGAATGGCAAAGCTGTAGATACAGCCTCTCCAGGCATCCCGGTGGAAATCATGGGCTGGAAGGAAGTCCCTTCGGCAGGAGATGAAATCCTCGAAGTAGAATCTGAGGTACGGAAAGAAGTGTTTAACGGGAAGATGACACTGCAGTAAGGTGGATGGGAAAGGGCTGATTAAGTGATAGCTTTCATTCTAAACAACCTGATGAAAGATGAAGGGTTTTAAGAGACCTGAGATAGGTGTTCTGTTAAGAGAAACAAGGATTTGCCTGTTGCCTCTTTATTTTGAGCTGTCCTTCACCTGTCCCATGCTGGACTGTCCTCTGCTCATCTCCATGCGTCCAGATGAACCTGCTTTATAGTGACATGAAGAAAGCAGGCTGTCTCTGGAATGAAAGATGAATCACCTTTGGTTCATGCTTTTACTTCTCCTTCCTTCCTCCATGTTTTGCTGGCCATGGCTGCTGTCCTGGATAGCTTCTGCTGGAGTAATGTGGGAGATGTTCTAATGTGTTCCCTTTCTAAAGGCACAGAAAACTTAGAATCACATAATCATCTTACCTGGAGAACAATCCAGTGCCTAACGGTCTCAGTCTTTTAATTTTAGAATGAACGAACTAGTTTCTGACAAAACAATGTGCGTAAAATACTGCTTGAAATAGGTGCTGTGAGAACTGGACAAATACCACATGAAAGAATAACCAGTGAAGTGTTCTCTTCTGCAGTGCAGAGACACTGTAAAACCAGGCCTTGAGCCATGTTGTTGAGGAAGCTGTTGTGCTCATCCTCTGCCATCCTTTCAGCAAAATCTGTCATTAAATGTGAAAAAAAATGAGTAATCCTGTAGAGAAGGCGCAGCAGGATGAAACTGCGTTAATGCAGAGTTTTCCGATGCAGTGCTGTGAAAGGTAACGTGTCTGTCTTCCTGCCCAGCAAAGGGCGCATGAAGTCGTGGCTTGGAGAACTTATGCCGAACAGCAGGAGAAGATGAAGAGGGATGCAGAAGTTATTGAGGCAAAGCAGAAGGAACACAGGATGGAGTATGAGAAGAAGCAACAGAAGCTAGCCCATCTGAGCTGGAGACAGAGGAAGGCAGCGCTCTACAAGGCCAACAAGCACCTCATGTTTTCAAAGCCGAAGGAGAGAACAGAGATGGACAAAAACGTGCTCTCGGTAATTGTGAAAGGTGCTGTCCTGCTCTGGTTGCTTTTGTGCTTCTCAAATGCTCAGTCCAAAGCATAGCTCTAAACTATGAACAAAATTCCTCTTACCAGAAGTTGGATCGGTTTAAAACTAAACAGATTATTGAACTTCTCTCAGTAAAACGAGGGGCATCAGAAAACACCCAGTGGTCAGAATTTGCTTCCAGCAGGGCCAGAGCAACAGAGAAACTCATAAGCCCAGCCTCCTTACCCAAGAACTCCTGAGTAAAACCTGTACAAGTGCCTATATATATATATAGAAATATAGATACATGTATGTATATAAATTCCAAAATATCTATTAAAACACACAAAACCCCGAGCTATATGAGCAGCAGTACTGCACCAGCAAAATGGAGGACAAGAACAGTTATGTGTTCAAGTGAGACAGGAGGCGCTTGGTTGGACCTCACATTTAGTGATACATAAGCCGTGGCAGCAGCAGCTGAAAAACTATGTGAATGTGACCTATAAATGACAGCAGATGTAGAGCCTTGGGTCCTCCTGTATTTATTCAGTTAATTTCTGGAACTAATAGATGCGTTTTAACATGCTGCTGAAAATACAGTAATAATGGTAGATGTCCATACGTTGCATAGCGTGGAGTTGCCACGCTCTTAGTTCTACTTCAGCGTTTCCTTGATGCATACAAGGTCAGCAGTGCTTCATTTATACACGCAGGCGATGTGGACGGGTCCGTTGAAGCTATTCTGAACATCCTGGACAGCTATGATGCCGACGACGAGTGTAAATTGGATATCATTCATTTTGGAATGGGAGATATCAGTGAAACGGATATAACTCTTGCTGAAGCATTTAATGGTGAGTGTGTGCTTACAAATCCATTGACAGTTAGTACAAACTATTGCAATGGGTAGGCCTCACTCTGGTTTTTGTTTCTTTCTTAATAATAATTAGCAGCCTCAATATGTATCTTATAAATATTGCCTTTAACCTCAAACAGCAGTGCAGGCAGGGAAGGCTGGAAATATCAGGAAAACAGGACTCTGACAAGCTGTTGCCAATAGCTGGATTGTTAAGGTTAAATTCTGACTTTTAATTCACGTTGCTTTATGATGCTCAAACAAGGCAAAGCTAGAAAAGGTGGTTACAAAAGAATTTCCCTTTGCTCGGGGAGGTAACAGGAAAGACTGTCAGTTGTTCCTGTTTGTACCCCATAATTCTCCCAACCTGCTGTAAAAGGTGTAGAGTCCTTGGACCTGCCACAGTCCAGAGGTGGATGAGAATGATTTAAAGTTCATTTCCAGCTTACCTTGAACAAGCAGGCTGGTTTTCCAGCCCAAAAATGGGAGGTCCTTGTCCCTTGACATAAGGTCTGGTGAGCTGTGCCTAAGCCTTATAGTTCCCGCTTTGCTACTTCCAGTTCTGTCATCAGGGAACTTCCTGGGAGGGCTTTTTTGAGCCATTTGTTGTAATACGAGGTTAGTAGCAGTCAGTGTGCGGTAGCAGGAGAAGTAAATGGTCCCTCCTTGGCAGGAGTAGTAAAATCCCGTTCGTTTTGCTGACGGCTAATTCTGCCCCGTGCCACAAGTTCAACATGACAGAAGAGAGACAGCAGACGGTCCTACCTGCTGTTTAAAGAGCGACCTCTTATAGTCATCACTTGCCAATTGTTTTATTCTATCAGGTGTTGTATTTGGATTCAGCGTGAAAGCCAACGAAAGTATTAAACAGCTGGCTGCTAAAAAGGGAATAAAAATTAAACTTCACAATATCATCTACAAGCTTATTGAAGACTTGAAAGACGAGCTAAATAGCAGACTCCCTCCAGCTGTGGTGGAGAATACAATCGGTGAGTTCTCAGTGACTTCCTACATTTATGCTTTGCAGGGCAGCCTCAAGTTTATTCTCCAGTGGAGCTTTCCTATCGTACTCAATATTTTCTCTTCCTCTGCAGCTGCTTTTCTGTTTTGCTATAAAGCTGGCTAAGTGGGATAATGTAGCTTGCTCCTACCGAAGCCAGTTTGTTATTCTCGTGTACTTCATACAGCTTCCTTTTTTTCTTTTAGGGGAAGCTTCTGTTCTCGATATCTTCTCTGTAACGGTGGGAAAAAACAAAATTCCAGTAGCTGGATGCAGAGTACAGAAGGGGCTGCTAGACAAAAAAATGACATTTAAGTTAATCCGTAACGACGATGTTATTTGGAAAGGTAAGTGCAATTGCTGCAGAAGATGTATTTGTGTTTGGTATTGGGTACTGCTCATTTTCCCTGCAAAACTGGTGCAAAATGTAAGTGTCTGACCATAGACAATGCCATATGCTATTTAGGATGGAGTTGCTCCAGCTAGAGCAGAGCTGCAAAATGCCACTGAATTGTTATCCAGATGATTTTCTAACCACCAACTCTGGTAGGAAAGCAGGAGCACCACAGGATTGACCTGTGGAAGAGGACTATGTCCAACTTTCTTTAGCTGCAAGCACTCACACTCCCTAAATTTTCTTGCTTTCATTTTGCAGCTGCAAGGTGAAGCATTAATTCTCTAAGAAGGGCAAACACTACACTTCTGTGCTCTGGTGTTAGCGGGCCCTTTCTTTTGATGCACTTTCTCTTTGTAGGATCTTTATCATCGCTGAAGCATCATAAAGATGATGTCTCAGTAATAAAAACGGGTATGGACTGTGGATTGAGTTTGGACAAGTATATAGAATTCAATATTGGAGATAAAATTGTCTGCTATGAAGAAAAAGAAGTTCAGCAGACAACTTCCTGGGATCCAGGATTTTAAAAGACATTTGAATACATTGACACTAAAGGACATGTGTTACTCCTGGCTGGCCTTCAACTCTTAACATTAAATGGACTTTCAGAGATGCACGAGCCTCTTTATCTGATATTTATTTAAGAGCGTTCTGCTTCTACATCTCGTCAACCAGCTTACCTCATTGCAACATGGGATAACTACAATTAATTGCAAGCACTTCCCATGCGTAAAACCATCACAGCGTAAGTATTTCGGATGATGTATCTCTTGGTTCCAAAAGAGCTGAGCCATCTTTCTCCTCCTCAGGGCTCCTACACAATTTTTAGTAGTCTGCATCTTGTTAGGAACCTTTTCTGTAGCGTGGACTCACTTGTAGACATGACTTGGGACCTCCTGATCTCCTGTTTTTCCAGATTAGAACTACTGTACTGTCTACTCCTCTCATAGCATTTCACCCTAGTTAGCAGTCACCATCCAAAGCTTCACAGATTTCTCTCCCTTATCAGCCAAGAAATACAGCGCCACAGAAAGCAGAAATAAATCCTTAAACCATACAGAACTTTCAGATTTTTATTGTCTAGTACATTTACTTGTCTTCTGGCTTATTGAAGCAGTATGTCAGACAGCACTTGCCGCAGTAGTGTCTGTCGAAGTGACTAGCCATGAAAACTCCAGCTCCACACTCCTCCGAGGGGCACTCCCGGCGCAGGCGACTGATCTTGCCGTTCTCATCCACCTGAAAAGGGCAAAGAGGCAACATCTCGCATATCATCACCACCTTTTCGCACCATTTTGAGTATTTTAATTGGGCTAAGGAGTTTTTGTGATAGTTACTACATCAAAATTCTTGAAGCAAAGTGCCAAAGTGCCCAATTGCAACAGTCAGTTTCTTTTCTAGGTAACAGATGAGATATTTGCAAATAGAAGGGGTTTAAATATGCCAGGCTACCTGCAGCCTAGTTACAGGCTTCATGTCCTCCCCAGTGAGAGCTAAGCTTTCATCATGTTTCTCCTAGAGTTAGTTTGACGTACCTTGTAGTACTTAAGGACCGCAAGCTTAACCTTCTTTCTCTTATGCTTGTTCTTCTTGGGAGTGGTGTAAGACTTCTTCTTTCTTTTCTTGGCACCACCACGAAGTCTCAGCACAAGGTGAAGAGTTGATTCCTATTTGTAAAGCACATGAAAGAGACTCAAAATGCTTTTTCAAGGCACGTAGCATTTAAGGCGGCTTTTTCTGTCACCCACAGCAAGTAGAGCTCAAGCTCCGGGAAACTAGGAAAGCTCTGAAGGATAATATGCCATTAGGCCTGCAACCGAACAGGCTCTGGAGAGCAGTGGGCTGCTGTCGTGACTCTACTTCTCAGCCCTAACTGCAACCCTACAACACTTTCATGATGTAACTAAGCCGAACTGACAGCTATCTGCTGCTCCTCCTTTCTAGTGGCACTCACGGGCAGGACTGCTCACATTAGCCCCCTAAAGCAGCCCACCAGTGCGCCCAGTGCCACGCCTGGCAGGAGCCCTGGAAGCAGAAGCTGTTCTCTTCTGACCTGAACCTATAGGCTGGGCTGCAGCAGCCATCAGTTCTCACCCCAGCATCAGTACTGCCCCAGGCACAAGGGCTACCCAACCCTAAATTTAAGGGCATCGCCAGCAGAGACAAAGAAACAGTTATCCCACTCTACTTGGCACTGGTCAGGCCACACCTGGTGTTCTGGGTTCAGTTTTGGTCCCCGGGTTACAGAAAGTCTGTGGACAGGCTGGAGACGGTCCAGAGAAGGACAAGAACGGGGAAGCTGCCACGTGAGGAAAGGCTGAGAGAAGCGGGTTTGTTCAGCCTGGAGAAAAGGCAGCTCCCAGGAGACCTTCTCATCACGTTCCAGTATTTAAAGGGTGGCTACAAAGCACACGGAGACTCCCTTTTTAGAAGTAATCACAGGGAAAAGACCATGGGGTGTAAGTTACTCCTGGGAAGATTAAAACTGGACATAAGAGGAAAATTGAGAACAGTGAGCTATTAGAATAATCACCCCAGCAAAATGGTGGACTCCCCAATGTCAGCCACTTTGAAGATTCCACTGGACAGGGAGCTGGGCCAGCTTGGCTAGAGGAAGGGTTGGACCAGATGATCCCCGAGGTCCTTTCCAACCTCATATTCTATGACTAAATCAATTTACTTGGTTGAATCCGTTTGAAATGTTTCTTGGGCCCAGCAGCAGAGGTCAGTCAGCTCTGGCAGTGCCAGAACAACACTGTTCGGCCTTTCCTACTCACTTTTTGAATGTTGTAGTCAGACAGCGTGCGTCCATCTTCTAGCTGCTTGCCAGCAAAAATCAGTCGCTGCTGATCGGGAGGAATGCCTGATGGTGACATAAATCAAGATTAAATGAGGAACACGAACTATAAAGCACTAGGTTGCTGCAGACAACCCCATCTGCCAAAGACACGCATCAATCCAACAGCGAGCAGATTTAAGTGCAGTTTGAGCTTACCTTCCTTATCCTGGATCTTGGCTTTTACATTTTCTATGGTATCGGAAGGCTCAACCTATTATGAAACAAACAAAAAAAAGGGGGTGAAAACGCCCTTTCCCTTTTAATTAGCCCAGAGAAGCACAAGATCCACGCGGTGCTTCTGCCCGGCATTTCGGGGCTCCGGAAGGCACCGTCCGGCCCGGCCCGGGACGCGGGACCCGGGGCAGCCCGAGGAGGGCGGGCGCGGCCCAGCCGCCGCATGGGCCCGGGATGTGGCGAGGCCTGCGGCGGGCCGGGGTCCGCGGCTCCGCGGGGCGAACCCTCCCCGAGCAGCGCGGCGGCTCACCTCGAGGGTGATGGTTTTCCCCGTGAGGGTCTTCACGAAGATCTGCATGGCGAGGCCGGCACCTGCGGGGGCGCGGCGGGGAGGCGCGGCCAGGCGTGCGGCCGCGGAGCGAAGGCTCAGCCGCGACCTACTCGCGGAATGGCGGCTCCCCGAAAGAACGGGGCGGCGGGCCCGCACGGGGTTTCCACCCGCTCCGGAGGAGGGGCGGCGCGGCGGGACTACGGCTCCCGGCGCTCCCCGCTGCCGGCCGCCGCGCTGGGGCCTGCCGGGAGCCGTAGTCCGGCCGCGGGGCGTCATGGGAGCGGGCGCGGCCGGAAGCGGGGGCGGGCGGCTCCCAGCGTGCACCGCGGCCGCGAGGGGAGGCGGGAAGCGCTGAGGGCGGCTGCGCGGGCGCGGCGCGGCGGTCTCGGCAGGGCAGCGTTGCCGAGCACTTACAGCTGGTTTTGTGGTGGCTTTTGGATTTGGGGATTGCGCTTTTGTTTGTTTGGGGTTTTTTTTGAAGTTTGGGTTTCTTTTAGTAGTTTTTTCGTTTGTTTTGGGTAGCTGCGTCTCCACAGGTATCCGCTGCAGGGTGAAATCCCAGCAAATCGGTGCCCTCCGCTCGGCCCAGCCCTGTGGAGGCAGTTTAAAAGCATCCATCAGCCACCTTGCCACGTGCACGTTCCCCGAGGCAAACGTGGGGCAAATATTTTTAGAATGAAAAAAGCTATAGGTAAGTTAGGAATAGAGGAGCAGGGAGAGTTACATTAACTTGGAAACTACTTGTTGGTGGGGTTTTTGCTTGCAAATATGGAGTCATAGAATGGTTTGGGTTTGGAGGGAGCTTTCAGGCTCATCCCATCTAACCCCCCTGCACTGAGCAGGGATATCTGCAACTAGAGCAGGTTGCTCAGAGCCTCAGCCACCTCTGGAATGGCTCCAGGGATGGGGCAGTGACCACCTCTGAGCAACCTGGGCCAGTCACTGTAAAAAATTTCTTATATCTTGTCTAAATTTACCTTTTTTTGACATAACGTATGGGAAGGCTTAAAATAAAATGAAGATTTGCTTGAATACATTAGTATCAGCTGATGTTTTAACTTTCTCTAGAAAGGATGTTTGCAATAATTAACTTCCTCTAGGTTTTGGTCTGAGGCAGTTGAACAAAGGAGGAAAGAGGCTTAGACTTTGTGTCAGAAAGGTGCAAGGTTGCTGTGCCAAACCATCACACAGGAGTGGAGAAATGTTTTGCTCTCCCTCTGACCCTTTTTGAGAAGGAGAGGAGATTTCTGTGGAGTCTAGGAACATATGTATTGACAGAAATTGGGTTGTGCTGAGCAAGGACCATCTGAGGAGCGTTCTGGTCTATACAGTATGGCATTTGACAAGATAACTTTTTTCAGGTAGATGAGCAGTGAAAAATGAAGAGTGGTTTGCTGCTTCTTTGTCTTCTGGGGGAAAAGGGAAAAGCAGACTGACGGCAAACAAAAATAAACCAAGCGTTGGTTTATTTTCAGCTGGTTTTTGTGCCCCTGTATACGCTGCAGTCACATAGAAGTCGCTATGATGAATTCGTACTACCAGAAGTTACAGTTGGGTTCATGCTTGGTAACTACTTTTCTTAACTTTATGGCAGTTTTGAAATGATAAGCATTATAAAGGTGTCCTAAAACAGGAGAAAGTCTACATAACTAACAAAAAGTATACATAACTGAAAAACATTGCATATGTCCTGTTTTGGCATTAACCGGCTCTTCGGTTGGGCTGAAAGGCCATCGCTGAAGTTCCTGAAGGACTCCTGCCTGCCTGATTGTGTCTGCCTTTTTCAGACTCAGACGGAGGTGGGAGATAAGATGCCAAGAATAAAGAAAGATTCTTAGGTTTTGGGATGGATAGGAAAAGGATTACTGGGTCTGCTTTTAAATCTGGAGTTGGAATGCTATTTTTAAGACCTTAAAATGCACAGCCCCCGCTCCTTTGGTTTTCCACTCCTCTAAGTGCTAAGGACATTTAGTACCCATCTAGAGAAAATCTCTTTTATTATTTATGGTTGCTGCAGCTGTCCAAATAATCACTGATTGCCTTAGTTTTTAATAACATTTGTGATTATTGAATCTGAGGTAAGATTAGAGGCTGTTTTTCACAATGTAAAGTGTGTCTGTGTTTTCATCATCTTGAATAATATTGCTTTGGGGGCTGGTTTTTTATTATATTAGAGCAGCACCGTAGAGCTTGCTCGAAGGAGTATTATTTTGTCTATTCATTTTACTTTAAACCTGTCATGCCTACCAGAAAGTTCCAGAAAGTTATTATTCTGTTCATCCTCTCCATATAAATATTGCATCCAAAAATACATTCACAGATAATAAGAGCACCTTACTGCATATCCTGACTTCAATCAGACAGGAATATGAGGCGTTTATTGCTAGAATCAAGAATAGCCAAAGGAAAGCGTTTTTTCTTCACAGGAGATTAAAAAGCTCTGAAATCTGACCCCACAACTCTCTTATACCGTAGGAAAAGAGGAATGGAGCTTGAAGACAAGTAAATTATTTCTAGTCATGTTTAAAGCAAAATACGTGGTTTTAATTAGGACATGAATAATGATAATGACACGTTTTCTGGTAGCTTTTCTGTGTAACAACAGAGGGAGCTCTTAGAGCAGTCAAGCAAAGAAGCCCTTCGGCTCCTTGTGTGTCGTCCTAAACACTAGGCTTGCAGAAACACCACTGGGAATTATTTTACCATCAAATAGCCGTCATCTAATATGTCCATGTGAGAGCATGTGCGAGTTTGTATTTTAACTGAAGATGCATCCTCAGCGTAAAGAAAGTTGGCGCGTTACACTCTGAATGCTGTGGTTATATTACGCGTGTACTTCCCATCCCGTTCTCAGCTTCAGTCCATCATTCTTCCGTGCTTTAGGATCGTGCCGGAGGGATCAGAGATGGGGAATTGAGGCTTGGGAAAGGCAGCTGCCCACCTGCAGTCCTGCGCCAGCACAGCCACCGGCTCTGTACAGCGCTCAGCCCACAGCCAGCGTGAACAGGAGGAATAGTGCATGTCGCTGACTCTTGTCGCTGTGCTGCGTGTTCCCAAGTAACAGATAGCTCTCTAATTAAGCTAGATATAACGACTGATGGTCTGTTTCTGTTTTAATACGTTTTGGCACTGTTTAAAAGCTGTTGGGCTATATTTGTTATATGGGTAAATCTGCAAAGTTAGGATTTGCCAGAGAGCTTTCTTTACATGAAGAATTACAAGTCTACGGATATTGTTAAGTGTTGTGTGGATGAGGAACAGGGAAAGATATGCATGTTCCGTTTTCAACATGTAGAATAATATGTTCTTTAAATATAGATTTTAAATGTATAAATGCAGAGATATTTTCTGAAATCAATTGGTGCTAAATATTTTTCCTAGTAACGCCTGCCACTTAGTAGTGTCTTTCAAATGCTTGTGAATTGTTACTGCTCTGAGGAGCTTGCAATTTATCCAGATTTTATTAGGAATACACTCTTTGTAGTGAACAATAGAACGTCTACCTCAAGAGTGGTTCGGATCGATCAAAGAGTGACCAGATAGGTCAGATGACATATCTTTCTTAGATATGTCATGAGTGACAAAAGATCATTATCTGATTAGTTGTCACGGTAGATAAGATGGAGTGCTTGTGACCTCAGACACACTGTATATATTGTAACTCCATTTGCAGTGTAACATAATCAGATTTTGACCAGAAGGATGAAAGCAGTGAATGAAAGATCCCTGAGATTCTTACTGCACCAAAGCTGGCATTGTACAAGCAAGCAGTGCAGATGGAACTGTGATACTCCCCAGAGTGATTTTGTGGTTCTTGTT
>JAVSBS010014564.1:23847-47209 GCA_033124195.1 Coracias cyanogaster | reverse complement strand
GAAGGGCCAAAGACGTGCCAAGCAATTACACAGCTACATAGGTCCGTGCAATTTGTTACTGCCAAGCTCTGGCTAGCTGACCGAATTCCTATCTCGGCTGGTGTGCTGCACTCACCTCCTTCAAACACAAACTTCCCAAAGCTCAGCCACAGATTTATACCTAGGTTTAATGAAGAAATTAGGCTCTTACAAGACAGGTGCTGAATGGGAGATTAAAGATACTGGAAGAAGAGGAAATGTGAGGTTAATTCTGTAGCCTAGTGCCCAGGACACTTACCTGAAGGAGGAAATAACCGTCTGTGCTTGATAAAATTCTTCTGTCTTAAAAATAATTCATTATTCATCTTCTCTCTTTAATCAATTATTCACTGGAAAAAGTACAAAGCCCATCTAGGATCCACTTCCCAGGTGAGTGCCCTTAATGCATATAAGATGGTTTTGTTCCATTCCCACTAAGAAATTTCATCCGAGCTTAAAGAAGTGATAATACTGTCTTTATTGCGTTCTTGTCTTTGTGAGATGGGCTTTTTTTATGTTACTCCAGCAAGTTTTACGGAGAGAAGGAGATGGTTGTAACTTGGATAGCTTTTTGCATGCTTTAATCACAAAACTCTTCTGGGATGTGAGTGTCTGGTTTTCTGAAGTCATCAAAAGCAAAATAAAACTTTGTGATACAGCTTTCAGCAAATGCAAATTGGAGGTAGAGGGTTATCAGTATAGTTTGCATTGCTAAACAGATAAATAATAAAAGATACAGAGAAGAGTTTATATTGATGGGTCCATCAGTGATACTCATTAGGACCTTTAAGGAAAATTAAGATACTCCATTTTTGAGAATTTTTTTGATGTTGTTTCTTTAGGCTTTTCCCATCACTTCACTTTTTTTTTTTTTCTTCTAGCTTTCTTGTCTTCCCATGGCCCATTTATCCTCATGCTTTAAATCACAGAATGGTAGGGAGCAATCTTCATTGGCAGAAGATTAATGATATTAGCATGGTGACCTAATAGGGCAAATGTGGTCTGTTCCCATCCTTCTGTAATCCCGCTGAAATCCATGAGTCATGCTAAGGATATTTGGCCTTACGCCTTTTCCTTCAGTGAATTTCTGGGCTCTGTGAGCGGCCCTGCTGTTTGGGAAAGCTGTTTGTACAGTCACCTGATGGGCGTCATTGCTGGAGCTGTTAGTCACCAAGAGCTGTTGCAGGGGCAGCTCTGGCTAGACCTGACCAATTATCTAAGCGCTCCCAGCACAATTACTTGTGCCCTGGGTGTGTTAACATCGTTTTCACAGATGGCTTTGAAACTTCAAGATACATTGAGAAATCCTGATAGTTTTATTCCAAGTGAATTGATGGAACCTGCTACCGAGTCACAGCGTCCAGACTCTGTGAATTAAAGCTTCTCACTGAATTTAGTAAGCTGTAAATTCTGGACTGTGTTGTGCTGCAGTGATACTCACTGACTGTTCTGCTGGATAGCTGAAAGTGGAAGCAGGTTATCTCTGAAGATAACAGAGCAAAAAATGAAGCATTCGTTTCTGAGCTTTTGTGGTTGAGTTCTATCAAGCTTAAACTTATCCTCCCCAAGCTCCAGCTTATCTTCCCCCGTTCTCTATTTTATGGTCAACAAAAATAAATGTAGTCCAAAAACGAGATTTAAAAAGTGCTGTAAATACAGTGCAGGGAGCAGAATTAGCACGCGTGCAGCTGCTGAAGGCAGGTTCGATAAGATGGAGTAAATTAATTTTCAATGAAGCTCACATTGATATGAAATTTAAAAGGTCAGATCATTTTCCAGTAACTCACCATTAACCCCTGAAGTAAAAACTAAATAATAATAAAAGAGAGTGAAATATCATAGTGGTTACACTTATTAAGGTCTGCAATCCCTTGTTGTTGTTTTTCTTTGTTTTTTAACAAGTCTGGTCCTAGTATCTATTGAGAAGTATCAACACAGCCAATTCGTGCTTTGTGTTTGAAGTGATGCTTGCCCAAGCACAGGGAAAACTGCACAGCCCTCCCTCCGGCAATCTGCAGAGCAGCAAGTCGTCAGTGACAATCATTTTGATCATAAACCATCCTGGGAGGGGGGAGGCAATCCGTAGTGTTTCATATACTGTAAGAACACAACATCTTATAAGCAGAACTTACTATTTTTTAAAAAAAGATATATATTTTTTTTTTCAATAAAACTATATTAGAAAAGGAATCTCTGCCGGATGTCTTGCAGAGATTGTTATTTCTTTTACCACACTAGCACTGAGGCGATATTCTCATTTTACCAGATATTGTTCAAATACCAAGAGACAGAGAGCAAGGATGGAGAGAAAGCAAAGTACAAATACTGAAGTGGATCTGGAAAGGTCATGGATAGGTGCTTTTGCTCTGGTTACTTTTCTGGATTCCAAAATACACAACAAAAAGAGCAAAGAGAGAGAAACACATAATAATCATCTCATATTTCCAGAGATGAATTACCAGTTAATTTGTACTTCTGATTTCTATTAGGACCAGAATTAAAATGTAACAAAGGTGGCTGCTTCAGGAATATAATCTGGGTGTGTGCGTAAACTGCAGTCTTGAGTGTTTTTTATTCATACTTGAACAAAACTCTAAGGTGGCTGAAAATCCCCAGTGCCTCGTGAGGAGGTTACAGCCAGCTCAAGGCACCTGAACTCAGCTGAACTGTTAGTTTTCTGAGTCTACTGCTATCACTGTCGCACGTCACAGGGTCAGAACACAGTGCTGCTGCCAAGAGCACACAACTGGGCCAGAACCCTCTCCTTGCTCCCCTCCTCAGCTGCAGTTGCTCAGGCAACAAGATCATTCAGCAGCAGAAGGAAACTGTAAGGAGTGGGAGGAGAGAGATTTCCCAAGGGCTGTAGAGAGGGTGGAGGAAGGAGGAGGGAGAATATTGGTCCGTGTCTCAGAGAAGATATTTGCCCTTGTTGTTGCATAGACAATGGTGCCAGAGGCTGCTTCAAAATGCTTTGGTTAAGCTTTTTTCTAAATTTCCCATTTAGAGTAGCTTCTTTCCCTCTCCTTGCTTTTGAAAGAGGTGAGCAGGTCGAATGAGGTGCCTGGTGTTGGATAGTGCTAATCTCCTCCTGCATACTGGAACCACATTCTAAGGAGTCATTTAGGTGCCTTGACCTGATAAACGTGGTGTGAGGCATCTGATCTAGTCAAATGCAAGCTGGGGTTTGTGCTGGGCCAACAGCAAAGCTGTTCTGTCGCACGCTTGCATCCTTCAGAGGAGCAGTAGGACCTCAGCACTTGGGGCATCTTCCCCCCTTGGCTGCAGATCATGGCGTGTATCTTGGGGCCAAGTAGGGGGAGATGGCGTTTGTGATCGTTGTCATTTAGGAGCAGAGAAAATATTAAAAAAAAAAAAAAACAACAACCCACACACTTTCCATCAGTGTTTCTACAAATGCATTGGCAGCATCGATACCATTAGCAAAGCTGCTGAAGGTGAGGACTTGTCACTGAAATTAAAGTGAACGCTGGTGGACAAGAAATGTTCCTTGTTCTAAACATTACCTCTTTGTTAACATTTGTTTTAATCGCGATTAACTTTTCATTTCGTGAAAGAGAACATGAACACTATAGGCTTTACTGCATCCTCTCTTTGCAGTTCTGATTTCTAATGAATTAATATTGATTGGCTGAACTACCATTTATTTTTATCCCATCTTATGAGGGATCCAGGTTTTCCTTCACATACATTTTATTGCTGTTCTCTGGTAGCTGTTTGGTGAAAAAAAACCAAACAACCTTTACATGATGTCTGGCACATTCTGTATGAAAAAAAGAAGCATTTTAATCTTTAAGAGTTGCATTGCAGTCAGGATTTCTACCAACAACTAGATTTTTCTTCTTAACTGTGACGATTATGTTGTTTGGATGAACCTGTTTGTTTTTGTAGTAATTTTGGGGAAATCCTGGTATTAATTCATACAGTGATGCCTACAAAAATCTTGCTCGCAACTGTATCATTAGTGCTTCTCATGTTGGCCAATATCATTATCTCATTACATCCCTTCAGAAAATTTGCATATGTTGTCTCTCATCGGAGACAGTAAATTCTTTGGAGCACTGATTGTCTTTTGTTCTATATATAGTACCCTGCAAATGAAGTCTTGTTCACGATTGAGGCTCTTGTGCAGCGTGGCAATCGAAATCATAACCTCCCGCTGGAGATTCTTCCGTTAAAATGGGCAGAGCTGGCAGCAGCAGAACAGTGATGTTAACAGACTTGTTCACGCTGTTGGGGCTGGGCTGTGGAGCACTCCCAAAGGCTGCAGCCTGCTGGGCAAAGTGACTTCAGAGGAAATACTCATTCAAGTTTTTACCCTTGCCTCCACATTTGAAGTTCATCTCTTGAGAAGTACCTTTGGCCCAAAGAATGAATGGAATTGTTTACAGTCACATCAGTACTGAAATGAACCGAGAATTCAGAAAAGGTAAATTATTCAGATTACGAGGAGGTATTTCTTAAACAGTGTGAGTATTACCGAAGCGTTGTTCCAGGGAAGTTACGGTTTTGTCCTTTGGGATATCTGAGACTGCACTGGACAGAAGCCCGGAGAGGTGCCTGGTGATGTGCTAAGTGTTGTGGGTGTGCAGGCGGGTGCTGCGTCCTGCGCGGCTGACCCAGCACCGCTCTCCCTGCACTCGCACCAGCTCTGTGTCGTGAATTAGACGGCCCACTGACAAGTAATGCTGCATGAATTTGAGTCCCAACAGTTGTATTCCAGGCTGGGATTTGAAGTGCAATCAGGAACGGGCAGCTGCTCATGGAATATTTGAATAGGGAGGTTATATTCAGAATTCTCCTTCGGCACCAAGTATGGACATAAATATTTGTGTGCATAAGGATTTATACTTCCCTCATTAGTTACACGTGTCTAATTCCTCTTTACACTGAGATACTTAGAGTGGCGGTTTTAGTTATTCTTAGGGTCAATCCTTCGGCAAAAGAATGTATGACAGGGTTTAATAGTTGTACATTTGCTTCTGCTAAGCCAAGCTATTAAAAATACTTCTCATTTCCATTCAGTGAGTATACTCAATTTGTCCTCCTGGCTGTGGTTGTAGAAACAGGTTTGTATTTTTCATTAGCTAATGTTTCCCAATTGGGGTTTGTGGCATTGGCCGAGAATTTTGGAGCTGAATTTCTTCCTCATTCCAGAGCCTACATGTAGCAGAAGGTTTGTTTGAAGAGGGACAGCTAAATGGTGTTCTCATTCTAAAACGCTTCTGGAAATTCCCTTCTTGATTCATACACTTGTGAATTTAGAGCCTGTTTGTCTCACATGAGTAATGCCTAATTCTCTGGAGCCTGATGAGAAAATCTGACACTTAGAGGTGTTTATTCTGCTGAGTTTTGAATGACAGAGACCTGTACAAACAAGAGTTCGTTCTTTCCAGAACAGCATGTGGTGCCATGGTCTGCAGAGAGAGGATGTGTCTGGCCTAGGGACAGGCATGAGCTGGAGTCTTACTTCCATGTGTTCCTAGTTGCAGGGAAATGGGGGTTCACGCGTTTGAGTCCAGGTCTTGGCACAGTACATGCTTTTCGCTCTTACTAAGAAGCTGAATCACAGTCCTCACTGCTGGTCAGAGTGACCACAGACTTAGAAGCATCTTCATAGTCAAGACCAACATTTTGTGGCTTCGGACCCACTGTTGCCTAAATGTGTGAGACATAGAGTGGGTTAACAACAGCAGTATAAATAGAATATAATGTAGGGTTTAGTAACTGGGGCCATGGGTCACGTTCAGCTGCTGTGACCATTTGCTGGTGGTGGTAGGAAACTTCTGAGCATGGCGATTGGCACGGCTGAATTTTGCCCTCGAGGGGAAGGGTGTAGGAGCCAGGGAGGCTGGCTGCAGATGGCAGCCTGAGGTGCCACCTGGAGCTTGTCCGCCTGGGTCGTGTCCCCTGCTGGGCGGCCTTTCCTGGCCCACCTTTAGCTGCCAGGGGTGGGAGCGGAGGAAGGCAGCCAAGAGCTGTGTTCCAGACCTTTGCTGGAAGTTGGAGGTGAACATACTTCCACCTCTGGACGAGAGCATACCTTTGGGAAGAAAACATTGAACTTTGACCCGCGCACTTAATGTCATTAGAGTAATTAATGACATGCCGGCAGATGGCGCCCAAGATTCCCGAGAGCCGCGGCGCTGGGGCCCGGAGCATCAGCTTTGCTCTCCTACCTGAGCGTTTCTTACTTGCTCCACACAGTGTGTCTTCCTAAATTGCCTCGTAGAACCACAAGTAACGCGTCAGATGGACAGCCGCCCATTGCTTTATGTAAGAACGGGAACTGTCTGGAGGTTGCTTGTGGAAAGAAATGGCTTTGTGGTGCTAGTGACAGAGGAAGAGAAGCGCTGCAGGATTCCAGAGGGTAATGCCTATGGCAGGAGGAAAAACATCCCTTGTTCCAGATGCGGCTTCACTTCAGCACTAGTGACTTGTCTGAAGCGAATGCATATGGTAAATAAAACCCTTAGAAAGCCTCGCAGGAGGCCAGTTAATTGCAAATAAATAATTGCTTGAGTGGGTGTAATGGTGATGGTATGTCAGGAATGATTTTTTTTTTTTTTTTTTTTTGCTTAGTCATGCTTTGCAATGTATGCCCAAGCATATCTTTACTCTTATAAATATTAGAGAGAATAAGATGGGATGCCTAGATGTGAGAACTTCCTTCTCTAGCTCTCAGCGCCCAGGTGAAACACAGAGGGATGCAAATGGATTAGATAAGCATTCTTGAGGGAGTAGAGAACTCTGGGAACAGTGCTGAGGCCTATTAATGGTGAGGGATGCAAAAAACTGCCTGGCCCTTTTCTGTTTTGGAAAAGCACAGTATTTATACTGGCTTTTATCTGATTTACAGCTTTCTTCTTGTTCTTCCCTGCCCTCACCTCCCCCAGTCTTCCCTGTTAACTGTTTCAGGGTATCCAGTGTCTCTTCACAACTCTGTTCAGCTGTCCTTGCCCTGATACATCTGCCTTAAAATGTTGGTAGGGCTGGAAGTAAAACTGTGACCCATAAATTAATACTAAAACTTTTGTGTAATTCCAACCTGTCCAGACACAAAATTTGACTTTTAGGTAATTTATTCTCCAGAGCAGCACTCTGCCTGATTATTTCAGGAAGGAAGTGAGGCCATGACATGTATCTGCACCCATTTTTATTTATTCTTGTATATTTTCTAGATGATGGGTGTGGAGGATAGTCAGAGCATGTAATTATTTTGTGTTAATGAGTGCCCTAAAGCTATATTTCATTAAACCTTTAATAGCAACAGACTACAAATATTCCTGGGAAATAAATTTCTCATTGTGAAGTAGTGCTGTGTGTAGTGCTGTAGAAGCCGGTAGACCGACAGCTTGCACCATCCAACACTTATTTTTCTATGGGGAAAGATAAGAACACTGGTAATGAAGGGCAAAATGTCAGTGTCACTGTTTTAGCAGCTGAATCTATTTGGTCTGTCTCCTGCCAAATAGCCTATTAAACCTTCTAGCATGATGCTGTCTGTGACTCTCGGAGTCGGTCCCATTTATACTAATAGCTTTACTGTGAGAGAGGAGCATTAATACCCTTCATTAGTCCTACAGATAAAATCCTGCGTAGGACATGGAACACAGGTTGCTTAAAACACATTGTTCTCAATGTATTGTAGCACGGAATGTGTTAATTAACTGTGTATGTTTAATAGATAGTGTAAATTGAGTATCCTTGTTCTACAGAAGTTCCACATTGGATTGAAAATATAAAATTGGTGCATATAATTTCCATTTATTCCATGGCTTCTGTCAAACTAACTGACCCTCTGCTAGCCCCTTTGTCTCTTTCCTTCCATATGTACTCTTTTAAAAGTGCTCCTTATAATTCGCAGCGTAGTTCAGGATGACACGAAGAAAACGTGCCCAACTGAGCACAAGTTCATCACACAAACTCGTCAAAAACATTGTCTGAGTGCTGCGACACTTCAGTGAAATGTTACCCTTGCATAAGGTGTGCTTCCTTCCTTCAGAAACACGGTATGCTACTTGCTTATGCACTGTGATTTGTGTCACAGAAAATGCTTGGTGTTTTGGTGGGGTTTTTACACAGACACTAGTCAAGAAACTAAATTTAGTTTGTGTTGTCACAGTACAGGTATTATTAGAGGCTTAAGAGTTCTGGTATTGCTCAAGAACAGATCTCCAAGACTTACCCTACTCAGCTGGGACTGGTGAGTTGCTGTGAAATTGCAGAGCGCCGGATACTGCAGGAATCTACCTGGAAAGCTTAAGCAGACAGTGAACTCCTATTCATGGTAGGATGCCACACACTGTGCTGATTCAAAAAAACAATCAAACAAAATAGTTAGTGTGGTCTGTGAATACTTAGCAGGAGTTAAAAAAAAAACCAAACCCAAAGCAGTAAAACATCTCAGGTACTATGCAAAGTGTTGCAACTCACTGTGCATACTTGGAAGAAAAACCTTATTAAGGCACTCGCTTTAAGTAGCAGCTGCTGCTGGTGTAACTAGAAGAGGCTTTCTGCTGCCTAGCGTTTTACTCTGTTATTCCATAAACCAACTCAACCCTCAGCTTCAGCAAGACAGATCTGTCTTCTAAATTAACAGAACAATGAAATAAAAAATAAACACTGAGGAATCAGGTATGCATGAGTGAGCAGAGAGGGAGATTTGCCCCGATTTGCCTATGTAAATTTAATTCACCCCCTGTGTACATGGGTTCTTACGTAGCCTTTAATCATGTAATCGCCTTCTGTGGGAAATGGCTCAGCAAAACCACATCGTGATTTCTCTTGTCCACGCTTGTGATACCATGCTCTGCAAGTGTTTACGTTCCCACACGTTGATTTCATGCATTTCTCTTTAGCTTCCTCCCAAAATAATTAAATAATTTAACTTTTTTTTTCCCCTGGAAAGCTCTATTGGCCGCTGTGTTTACTTACAGCTTTGCTATTGGCTGGGGTTGTAATTGCTGCAAATCTCAGCGTTTCAAGCATTACAGAAAAGTTAAAGCTGTGTTTCTTAGTCTAGATTCTCATACACCCTTGGTATTCTTTTGCAGTGTTTGCAAAGATACTGCTGTGCTTTGTTTGCACGTCCATCTTTTGATATCGTTCTGGTTAAATGAAGTTTTCCCTTGTCAGGCTTTCAAGTCACCAGATGCCCAAGAGGCAGGCTGAGAGGTCTGAGCTGATAGAAGATTTTGTCCCTGAAGCTGCAGTCTGGGGAAACATAGAATAAATTCCTGGTGCCCGTATGCTATTGTACAGAAGAACATGTGGTCCTCTGCCATGCTTGCTCGGGAAGCAGGGTTTGTGAATGTGAGCTGGTTCTGTCGCTAAGATGCACGTATTCACTTTTGCAGGGCTTTTGTACACGGCTGTCAGTTAGTCTGATATTACTTCCAGTCTTTGGTTTTGTGTAGGGTGAAACTGATGTTGAGACTTCCAGGGGGAATAAAACCCATCAGAAGAGAGAAATTCAGCATTTCTTCAACTACCATACTCTTGAAGGAAAGAAGATACGCAAATTCCTTTGGATTTCTTCATACTGGGCTGCAATTGCAGCTAACAGCACACTCACAGCATGCGACTGCTAGTAGCTGCCTCACTCAGCCTTTTTGTCCAAGATGGACACTGCAATACAAACTCAAAATACAGGCAGCGTTGCCATACAGCCTCTTTGTACGTCACACATGCACTGGCTTGGGGTTTCATTTGCAGAATCGCCCATCCTGGATCTTCTTGGCACACTGAAGGCTCCTTCGTTTAGACTGGGAAGAAACTTCACAGCTCCCACTTAAAGGCTCATAGAAAGTCTTCTCGCTGAGGCTCTAACGCTTCCTGTTAGGTAATTGAGGTTATTGTAACACATTACTTGAGGGGCATACAAGAGAACAGACTTCATCTGATATTCCAAAATAAATGCTGACACAGTTCTTCAGTTAAAAAAAGTTTGCCAGAATATTTTAGAAACTAACAATTATATGCTAATATTTCTAGACTAACAGGAATAGAAATTAGAATTAATGAGTTCTCTGCAGATACATCTGTCACATATTTAATGATAGGAGGCATATTTTATGCTCAGAGCACTCTGCCAACATTGTGCAACCCTTGTAATAGCTCTTTGCAGTAAATACCAATCTTGATTGGCTGCTGGAGAAAATGAAATGTGCTTTCCAGGCATGACACCCCGAGGTGCTAAGTGTGTCTCCCCCTGAAGTTAGGGGATATAAATGTTGCTTGAACTATCTGTAAAAAGCCGTGCCCCAGTGGACTTGATGGTGCTATGGCTGGAAATGTCCTTGTCTGAAATAGCTTTACAGTTTAGAAGCTGTGACTGCCACAGCTCTGCATTGCCCGGCTGGGCGCATCCGTCTGCAGGCACTGAAGCCTCGAATACAGAGAAGCGGCAATTTGCAAACATACCTGTTGAGCTGCTCATGTCTCCTGGGATCAAGGTAGAGATAAATGCTGAATACGTGTATTTGCTTACAGAACAAAGTTTAACCTGGAACGACGCTGTCAGGTTTTCTGTGGATGCTAACTAAGTGATGTGATTTGTCTCTGTTGCCATTCTCCCCTGTGTAAAATTAGAGTAATAATTGAACCTATCTTAGAAGAAACTGGCAGAATAAATCTTTCCCTAGCTGTGAGACAGTGTTGATCCAATAGAAATATGTCTTAATCTTTCTTATGATAGATTAAGAGTCCCTGGCTGAGGTGCCAGGCACCGCTGTCCTTGACATTGTACATACACTGGCAAAGGCACGCTCTTCTTCTAGCAAACTGTATTTATTCAGAACAAACAGGTAGATACTGGGCTTTTCACTTCCAGCCTTTCCATAATTCACAATATAGCCATAAACAAATTGCACCATGATTCATTTAACCTCTCTTTTTCCCTTCCTTCTTAGTGCATCGCTATGGTTGTCATTTTGTGCCTTGGCTTTAGAAGGGGTTTCTTCTTGCAGACTAACGTTCAGTCAAAAGGACATCTTGTTTGCAAATAGATATCCTGGCTACCGTCTAGGAGCTCCTGAAGCATGTATTGTAGCAAAAATTATCCATCATTACTCATTATTAGTTCCTCCAAAACTAATCAGTACTAATCAGTACTCATTATTAGTTCCATTGGCTTTTGAAGAATAACTAAGCTTATTTTTATTTTAAAGGATATAGAAATAAGAGTTGTTGATAAGAGCTCTTGATGTCTCACCACAGCTAGTGTCCCCAAACTAAAAAAAAAAACCAGTGTACTTCCCTTGCTGTTCTTTTGCTTTATTTTTAAGCGGTAGCATCTGTAAAGACTGTTTTTAAAAAGGAAAAGTAAGTCAAGGGCTGATGCAACCCTGATGGCATAGTCCTGATGGCTGCAGACTGCGTGTGTGGGGCAAGTCGCTGTTTTTCTCCCTCAGGACATGTCTGCTCTGGAGACTACAGCATAGCTGAGAGGTATCCAACCTGACCCGGAACCAGACTGTCCAGAAACAGGGAAATTTAGCCCATAGCAGCCTTCCTTCAGCATTGCTGTAGCTGGAGAGCTTCCAGGTTTTAGTCAAACAAGCTGGGCTTGTTTACAACTTGTTCTGTTTCTATACATTTTATCTCAGGCTTCAGTAAGGATCTATCCAGTTCTGGTTTTCCCTCTTTAATCTAGGGAAAATATTATGTGTGCTATAAGAAAAGCTGTATCAGTTATGAGTGACAAATGTTAGGTGGAGCCAGTAGTTATAGAATGTCCCTAGTTTTTGAAGGGCTGCACCAGCATCAGCAGCTAGGCAAGAAAGCACGCTGAAGTAAAAGGGGATCATGTCTGGTATCCTCCCTCCTTATAAAGAGCTGTTGGAACTGCATCGAAATAGCAATAACTCTTTTTTGGTACTACTGAACTAAATTCCAGAGAATGATGAATGAGAAAAAAAAATTGTTTTCATTCTTTTGATCTAACCTGTGGAGTTTAATTAGGTACCCAGTTTTAAATCCGATTATGTTTGCATGTGGCTGTAGCATTGCCTCTTAATTCAAAGAGCAAAAGTGACCGTGCTATTCTGTCATTGACTTCTCTGTAAACAGCCTTTAAGGTTGATATGCCTGTCAGAAATATGTATTAGGGAGGTTTTTTTGACCTCTTTTTTTTAATTCCTGAAAATGTGTTTGTTAATAATCTACAAAATGGGGGTAAACTTCATTTAAAGAAGGAAAACCAAGCAAACTTGAAATAAGTAAATCTCAGAGGTTTGAGGTTGAGAACAGTTTACATATGGAACCAATAAGGAATTATAAAGACCTGCTTATGGTGACCTTTGGTTACTGTGCATGTGTGCCACATTCTGCAGATGCTCCAGAAAAAATGTACAAGGCTTAGGGTTTGCGGGTTTTAAGACGAAGACAAGCATTCAGAATAAAGATGGCCCAACTGACTCATTCTCCCACAGGCCTTCACCCCTCTGAATCCTTTTATCAGCTGGTTATTGTTCCTCTTCTCAGAACTGCACCCAAGGGTGATCAAGGGCTTCATCATCTCTCCTGTCTCCTCTCTTTACAAAAGAGAGGTTGCACCTTGCATACAGTTCCAGTTTGTAAGGCCTTTGATTGTAGAGGAAGGGAACTAAACTGCCCCAGCATTCAGCACCCTGCTCTCTTCCTGATCCTGGTTTGTGTCCTTTTACTCCCCAGTATGGTCACTTGTGTGTTGGCCATTGGCATAGTCTTAGCGAAGTCCAATGAGACGTATGTGAATAATGGAAAAACAAGATCTGGGAGTGTAAAATCCCAGGGCAAAGACTGTGTGCAGCTTGTGTTTCATTCTGAGTCATGCTTAAACAGGTTCAGCAGCTCTGCATTTTCAATTGTTCTGAAGGCATCTTATTTTCATGTAAAGGTAGATGTAAAACCAGAGTCTGAAGTAAATCCAGGTTGACAGGTATCAGCTGGGTTGATTTTACTAGCATTAAAACTTTGCATTTGAAGCTGTGTATGTTTTAGGAACATCATGGACAGTTCATGTGAGCTGGTTTCTCCAGTTTTGATTCCAGTTGTTTCGCATCCCCAGCTCTCGATTGAAAGGAATTAGCTCCTTCCAAACTGGCAGGGTATTTTGGAAGAACAGCTTGTGAATTTCTGGACCTGGTCCCCTTTATCTAGCTACTCTGGTTTTTGTGTCTGGCACAGATGTCCCAGATAAGCTCCAGCTATAACCAAACTTCCACCTACCTGTGTTATTTCACTAGTAATTGATTCTGGGAACCACACGTGCACATCCGTATTAGCAGCTGTGTCTAAAGTCCAGGCACACAGGCATGCACTGTGGACATTAATAGTGCATCCTGTGTTGAAATTCAGTGAATCCATCACTCTTCTACTGTCAGTTTATCTGTATTGTATATTTTATAATAGGGCAGCTCATGCATTAAAGATCCTTATTGATCGGCCACGATTTGAAGAAGTGCTATCCAGGCTTGGCCTAGAGTTAAGCATAAGTCAAATCAAGGGCAAGGCTGGCAAGCATTCAGGCTCAGGCACCGCCGTGCTGAAATCTGCATTTATTCTAATCTGTTCAGATACGATTTCTGCAATGCAGCCAGTGGCTAAGGCTGACCTTAAATCCAAAGAATCCTTGACTGCTGGTCTGTTTCCAAAGGCTTAATCCCTTTTTGTCTTGGGTTTCTTTTGTTCCTCCTTACGCCTCCACAGAATTGAATGATATTTCTGCTACTGTTTTATTTTTCTTGAACCAATCCTTCACATCACTTATGGATTATTGGTATTTTTGCCCTTTCTTTTTGAAGCATTAATTTCACTTAATCCTACTTCTGCAGCACCGTGTTTCAGCTGACATGCAAGCATACTTTGAATTGCATCAGTGGCGCTGTCAGGCCAGAGGCAGTATCCCAGTGTGATACGAGGCACTCTTCCAAAGCGTCTGAGCTGAACACTCAGCCTCCACTTTTCTCCCTGTGGTTTAAAATTGGAAACCGAGCACAGAAATCTTCCGAGCACCATCACACCGCAGATCAACACTTTAGTGAGTGTGATACATTAATAAGTGTTACAAACACTACAACTGGAGTAAAAAAAGAAGAATAAGAAGGAAGCTGTGCTGCTCAAAGTGCCCATCTGTGACCTTTGTAGGTGACGTGGCAATGCTTTATTTTAGTGGGTAGGATCTTTAATAGGTAGACTCAACCCTCTGTGGCTGTGCAGGCAAGACATCTTATCCCCTTCTCCTCCTTTCCTTCCTGATGTCCTTGGGTTGGTCTGTGTGTCGTCCCATGTGCACCCTGAAGGAAACAACTGCCTTGTCCAGGCTGATGGCACCGAGGAAGTCATTACTGCGAGTGAGACAGGGAGGTTCCTGTCCTCATTTTCAGTGCCTGCCTTCTAGCATCTGGGTTCAGAATTACAGCTGAAAGTCCTTGTGAGTCCCTGGAGCTCACACGCTGCCAGTGGGTACTGCTTGCACAGTCTGATTACATACAGAGCTGTGAAAGACATAGGGATCTCCAGAAATTAGGTAGCTTCAAATTCAAGAACCACTACAAAGTACATCTGAGTTAGAATTTTTGAGAGGATTATATGTAAATTTAATTCAGGGACTTTGAGATGCACACCTTAGCAGCTACATGCTCTTCAAGATGAAAAAAACCAAACCAACCAACCAAGAATCCCAATCCTCTTAAGACTTCTTTTTTAACAGAGCCATGATAGTGTATTTTTCTCCCTGACTTATTTATCGGAAACAGCTGAATCATTTCTTGCTGAGAAGCTCTCCAAAATTTTCAGCCAATGGCATGGAAAATTTTGATGCAAAGGTTTATATAAGAAACTGAAGTGGGGCTTTTTAAAGGGGAGTGGCAGGCAGCTGGACAGTATGGAATTCTGTGAGCCCGGAGTAGAATACACATACATGAAAACAACCTTAATGCCAGATCATCCAAGTTAGTAGAACATGAAAGACTTTTATCCTGTTAAAGGAACATGAAATATTTTAGAACAGTTTGATCATTTTTCATTAATAGCAATTGTGTTCATGTGGTAAGCAAGGCATATTAGATCTGTGTGTGTTATGACCTTTCCTGTAAATCTGAGCAAGATAACAGCTCTTTGATTTCATCTGGAGTGTAGAGTTTGTATCTGCTTAGCACTGTGGCTGGGAGCTTTTCTGTTCCTAGCAGGCAACTGTTCTGCCGTAAGTTGATATTCCTTATCACATACTCAGTAAGTTTCTGCAATACAAAGGCTACGTAAATTGAATTACACTAACACCACCTATGGATTCGGGGCTATCTTATTTGCATGACGGACGGTCTTACCAACAGCGCGCATACTGTACACTCACCAATTAGGCTTTCTTTTCGGTCCTCGTAAAAGGAGGGAAGGTTTTTTTCTTTGGTGGTGGAGTTGCAAAGAAAAGCTGCTAATGAAGGAATGATGAATGGTGTGATTGTGTTGCTGTTTGTATAGTTTCACCTTCATTTGCATCAGTACCAGGCACAGATCCCAAGACTCATTTATCAGTTCTCAGTGCTCCTCTTCTTTGGCCCCTGCCTGCAGTAGAAGCAACCAAACAAGCACATTTATCTCTGCCTCCTGGAATACAGAATAGGAATGCTTCCCCTATTGCATCATCGGGGCCTGCACGTGGGGGAATGTGTACCCCTCCCCGAGCACATCTCCTGTCTTCTCTTGCGGCTTGATTTGGAGGATATACAAAGTGTACTGGGAGCCCTCGCTATCCTTGCCCTCAGGAATGCTTCCTGCAGCATCTCCTAAGTGGTATCCCTTTCCTGCTCCAAGGAACAGTGCTCTCATTTACTGTCCTTTCCCAGCAGTTCCCTCAGTGTGTCTGGCCCTGTAAAAATAACTCCCCCTGCCCCCAGAAACAGAGGAGGCACACAGAGCGTCACATCGCTTACACAGCACACCCCGAACTGATACCAGTCAGAAGTCTGTGAGTCCATTCTGCCCAGCAAACAGTGGAGCGATCCCTCCCTGCCTGGAGCGGCAAGTGAGTCTACACAGCCCGCATTGGACAAGTGACTCTTCAGTTCTGGAGTTCTCTGGTTCTTCCTGTTTTGCCTGTCATTTTGAAAATACATCAACTGCCAAAAAATAATGATTTTCTTTTTAAAAAAAGAAAAAAAGGGAAAGGAAAGAATGTGGCCCCTTGTTTTCTCTATGCGTTCAGGGAACAAGCTCCATTTGATTGAATGCCAGGGAGAGGATAATGCAATCTCCCATTAGGCTTGTTTGCATCTTTTTCCAGGATGACAGTTTAAGTCTGCTGGCTACAGATGGCCTTTGACAACCGACAACACTTGCTGTTATGCCAGGGTATGACTTCATCTGTGTGACACTGCATGTGACTGCAGCTTTCTTCCTCTTTTGCTTGCAGAAACTGTGCTCCATTTCAGTAGCACCAGAAAAACAGAGGTTTCCCTTGCATAGAAGGACCAGAGGCCTAAGACTGCACTGCTGCTGTGCTGGAAGACACTGGGAGCAGGGAAAAACAGTATTGTTGGAATCTGCTTGTTTGGAGCTTTAACCACCGAGTCTGAAATTAACTCGGCCAAATCTGATAAAGCATTTTTACAACTTCTCTACTTTTTTGAACCAACAGTTTCCATTTCAGTTAAGGTGCACCTGGGCATTTAAGAGGCTGTAATAGATCTATCTCCCATGCACCAGAGCGCTTCCCAGGTAACACAGCACCAAGCTTTGCAGAGCTCTCTTGTCCTGGTGCGAAGCCTCGGGACCTGTGCTGGAATTCGTACAAGCAGTTTTTGCCTCCTCTGAGTCTTGGCAACCTCAGGGAATGCTACAACTTGAATGAATGAAGTCATCCATCATCTAGCAGGGACTGGAGGAGGTTGAACTCATTCCTGTTCTGCCTTTTGCTTCAGAAGCAGAAAAAAAAAAAAAAGTACGGTCTATATTCTAGACCTTTCTTTTTACCACCTTTGAACAGGGCTCACAGTCTGCTCTGTGGTTGGTAGCTGTTGTCTTTTTCCTCTTTTTTATAACTGTTTGATCCAAACATCACCCTAGGGCCTATTCCAACACAGCTAACTTAATATTTGCTTTTTAAAAAGGGAGGAAAAATACTTTTCTCAACTTTTTTTCTGTTTGTTGTTCTAGACAAATAGAGAGCTGAGATACGTATACAGTGGTGCAGCTCATAGGCAGTGCATACACGTGCTGTCAAAGTAGTCCCTCATAGGCCTGGACTGGGGATGAATTCTAGCAAATATTGGGTGTCATAACAAAAGATGATAGCCAAAAAGTTAAGTGCTGCACAGGAACAAAACTCCAGTCCCGACAGAACGTAGCGATGGTGTTATCTGTCAGCACCTGAATTGCAGCTTGCTCTGCAGTACTTTGAATGTCAGGCACACGGGCTCTGGGTCCTGGGACACGTGTAGTGCAGAAAGGACCGTGAGTCTTCACTCTTCTTGGAAGTTCTCTGTTGTGTCTTCGAAGAGGGGGCGTAGCTGGTTATGGCAGAAGGAAATAGTGGCTTGCAGGGGTAAATTGGTGTGCCCAGCTGGAGCAAGGCTTGATGGGTAGAGACAAAAAGACTCAGAGTGGTATTTTTCATTCTTTTTTTATTTCCAGGGGAACTACGGGAAGCCTCCCCTGAACTGGATGGCACAAGCATTTCAAAGTCTTCACATTAGTCATTCAGTTTTGGCAAAATGACATGTTTTTCAATAGCCAGGGAACAATGAAGAGTATATGTAATAATCTCTATTTGTTCAAAGTTCACATTGCAAAGATGATCCTGTGTTTACACTCCTGGTAAAATGCCACTGTCATGAGTCTCTGAGCCGTGCCAAAGAACAGGAAAATGAATGTGCTTGTATGAAATTTTATTTTGAGTGATAATGGCCTGGAGTATGGCCCAATGTCAAAAACAGTGGACAGCCTAGAAGAGGAATAAAAATGGACATCCCGAGATTTGTGTTAGGTGTTAGTAAGGAGAACCCTGCTTCTGCAGAGCATGAGGAAAGTCCATAATAACTTTGAAAAACAGTTTATTAAAATAAAATTCAATTGTCCTGTATAAGTAAGTTGCCTCAAATGGAGGAAAGTTTTGGAACAAAACATTCTGAGAAGTTGATTCTGGCTTCATGCCGTAAGCAGGCTGAATTAGCCCTTGTCTGATGAACGAGTCTCAGAATAGGCCTGTGACTTTCTTTACAAGATAACTTCTTAAAGTATTATTAGTAAAATGTTGTATTCCCCACATCCTGCTAAGAACGAGTGGGACAGATGCTGTGAATGTAAAACTTATCCCATCTGGTCATGTGGCAATTTAAGAGATGACAAAATAGAGGAATGACATGGACAAAAAGAATTTCTATCCCAGTTTCTTTAGTCATGTGGCAGACGTGTTAGATGAACGATCAGGGTGACATCCAGTGTGTTGGTAGTGCTGAGTTCTGGTTCCTGTGCTGTTCTGAAATCCATCACCTCCTCTATCAGGCAGTGTTTGATACCTTCAAGCTGGCAGGCATGTGGCCAGCTAAATGTCGTCTCTGTTGTGATGCTCAAACCACCCTCTTCACAGACTTAGCTACCAAAATGCTAATATTATTCCTGTAGAGTCTCATAATGCAGCTCCTCTTCCAAGAGATCTTGGATTGAAAATATGGATTGCTTCTTGTGCCCTTGATCTTTGTGACTGTGGATGAATCTGTCTGCTCTCTGGTTTTGAGACTTAAGAACACGTGAGTTTTCCCCTTGCTTAGCCTGATCTTTCTCTATCTAGTGACTGTGAAGTTGAGCCCTTGGAAAGGACAGAGAAGAATAGCAGCTGCTTGGCTGTGAGAAATCACTTTGGCTGGCGGTTTGTGAAAGAACACAGTCTGTTGACTGGTAGCGATATAAATATTCAGGACTGGATTGACAGTATGCAGGACATGAGCCTGCTGGGAATAGTGAAATTGAGACATGACTTCTTTCCTTCTTTTGTACTCCTTCTGGGAAGGCGTGGAGGGTGTCCAGCAACAAGTTTCTTTCCTTCCCCAAGATAAGCCATTAGAGGACAAATCGAACCGAGCGGCGACGAGTTGTGGGTATTGTTTTCCACTTGGTTTCAACTTCTGCAAACAAAGCTAGAGCTGGTAAGTGAATATGGTTTAGATAGCTTGCTGGACCCTCCCAAAAGTGCTGAGCTTCACGGCGGCTCTTACGTCTCCTAGGCTGAAGAGGGGCTGTGTAAATGACAGAGAGCACTTTGGTGTTGGTTCCATTGGGCCGTCTGGTTTTTTTTGTAGTTCATCTCATTGCCGATCAGTTTGAGGCTTGATGCAAAAGGAAATTAATTTCAGTGACAGTGAAGAAGCAGCTCTCAGGGGCAGTGAGGGGGATGCATTTAAAAGCTAATTAATGTGGTGACATCAGTAGCAAGGATTGTTATTAGCAGTCAAATGTGGCCAAAGAGACCAATGGTTCTACTCCAAGACATAGCTGCTGAGAAAAAAAAGCTTTAAATGGCTTTCTAGTGTGTGTATTCCCAGAATGTTAAAACTGATCATTGGAGCCCTTTTTAACTTAGCCTCTCTTGGGGCATATGAAACCAGTATGATTGTTCAGAAACCCACAGTATTCAGGCGGGATGAATACTAGAGCCAAGCTAAGAAGCTGCAATTCTGCTTATCAACAGACTAAAACTGCATCAGGTGTGAGATGTTCCCTATGATACAGAACAGGGTCTAGATCTGTTTATTTGTATTGTCCAACTGCTTGTGAAGCGGAAACTTTTCATCTCTGTACTTACATTAATGCCCTTTATTTGCCCTTTTCTTTGGGGGCATTTTTGTGCACGCAGCAGGAGTGCACCTGAATGAGCTCTGAAAATTGTTGGGTCATCTGCAGTCAAAAAACATTGTAGGGGAAATGCATGAAAGGAAAACTACCAGATTGTGAAAGGAAACCGAGACTGACTTTTTGCTTTGTTCTTATTGACACATGCAGTTTCTACTTCACATTCTTAGGTTGCTGAGAAACCCTGTCATCTGCAAACAAAAACAGCTCACCCAGTACAGAGCTGAGTGTGTGCAGAATGTAAAGAGGGAACTATCTGTAGCCAGCCTGCAAGAGTTTGCCACATTATTTCCACGCACACAAAAAGTTACTTACTTCTTGGCACTGGCTTTACCGCCCTAAGTGGCAACCTTTCTGCAGTTAATATGTTTTATGTCAGGAAGGTTTTGTGAAGACTTAACTCCCATATTCTTCATAGTAAATAAAAAGCTAGCATTAAGAGCGTTAAGTTATGGACTGTGTTCCAAAGCATCAGTCACTATTGTATTAAATTACAGGGTGTGGGATTACTGCTATGTTTTATAGGATCTTAACCAGGAACACCTGACTTGCTTACTGAGTATTTCTCCAGACCCTTGAAAAGACAAGTAGTTTTAGTACTAGATTTAGTACATTCTTGCAGAATATCTCTAGCTAATATTTTACTGAGAATAGAATTTGATCCTGTAGTACCTTTAACATTTTGTTTTCTGTCCATTGTTGTGTGTCCTGTCATCCCTTTATTAAGTCTTAGGATGAAAGAGGCTTACTTGTGGATTCCTTTCTGAGCTTTTCATCGGTATTTACCCAGTAAGGGCCATGTCTGTCCTTGGATTTTTAGAAGGGTAGCCCTAACTAGCAAATGCTAAGACTGCAGGATTATATCTGAAATTAAAATGTAGCCCCAGTGGTGAAATAACAGATTTTTTTCTCAGCCAAGAACTGCTTAGTCAGAGAAGCTGAGAGTAATGGCCTGGCTCTGTTGCTGTTGCTGCAGTGACACAGTGCAAGACTCAAACCAAGAGGACACAGCTGGCTCAAGGTCTAATGGAAGATCTTCACAGTCATGAAGCACTGTCAACAGTGAGCTGGTGGTAGGCAGATGGCAGCGCACAGGCTGCTGCCAGGGGTCTCCTCACATTCAAACTCCCCATTATACCTGCAGGGGTCTTCTGTCCTTAATAGGCTGGGCTTAATGGGCTCTGACTAATGGCTAGAAAGGAAAAAAAGAGAAAAATTAGCTCCTTTGTGGTTTTTCTTTCTTTCTTTCACGCATCCTTGACAGGCTGTAAATGGATTTTCTGTAGCTGCTGCATTTCACTGGGAAAATCAGCACGGTATCTCTTTAGGTGATGAGTCATTATCTATAGGGTTTGTGCTCAGCTCTTGCAGTGTAACCGTGTGAGACCTTTCAGCTCCCAAGTGAGAATTCCTACTGGGTTGTCTCTGGGAAAAAACTGCCCCGACGCTCTTCATCCCCAGGCCGGTAGCAAGGCATGGCTGGCCTCATGCCTTGTGACCTGCCAGGCTCTGGACATGTAGTTTCTGCAGCCCTCATGACTACCTGGCTCCTCTTGAAGCTGCTTGCATCTGTGCATGCTCAGACATGCTGTGCAAACATTGTGGAGAGAGAAAAACTGCAAACCCTCGTATTTTTCTCCATTGTTTTAGCCCACCCTCTGCATTTTTAGAAGGCTCCAGATTTCCAGACATTCATGATCGTGTAGAACAAACAGCTTTTTTGTCGGTGAGGTTAAGAAATGTGAAATTTTAGTTTATCCTTCAGGCTTACCAAGTAATTCCAACTTCAAGGAAAACTGTGGAGTAAGTTTCCTCATGTCCTATGTTTGCACTCTGTTTGCAGAGAGCTTGGCAAACACGATGTCACAGTGTTTGTACAGTGTGTATTCGGTGGATATTTCACTTCTGAAGTCTTGAAAGAAGAATAAGGGAGGTTCATGAGCTGGGAAAATGCTATGTGTATAGGAGGAAAAAAAATGACAAACAAAAACAAACCCAGAAACCTTTATAATTCAATTAAAGAAAACTGCTGTCTGTATTGATGATATGTCCATACTGCAGTGAGGCTGTAAGGCAGGAAAAGAAAACCTGTTTAATACAGGCAAGCTTTTCTTTAAGAAAAGCTTGAACCTGAGAAGATTTGGGCTTTTTTCCAAAGTATATGGAGTCTTCAAACAGATGGAGCCATCAACTTTTTCCAAAAGCCCAGTATGGTTATGCCGCTGCACTGTGGTGAAAGAGAGAATGCAGAGATTGTTTAATTGGGGGTTCCTACTGGGGTGTCTATGGGAAGAAATTGCCCCAGTGCTGGTTTGAAAAATGTGCTTTGGCAGCTGAAAATGTGTGAAGGGTAATGGGGGATGGAAAAGAGAAACCTGCTTTCACAGAAGGGTAAATTTATGGACAGTTTAAGGTACAGTTTTTGGCTTAGTACATCTTAAATATTTGAGAGAACTTCACCTGGCATGTTTCTCAGAGCGGGACGATATCCTGGTGTGAGTGAGGTTTTTTTAAGAAAAACCATTACATTTGTTAATAGTCCGTGATAAGCTTATTGTCGGTTTGAAGCTCAATCCAAAGAACCGTGTTTTGTATTGTGAGGAGGTGGCTAACTCTGAGCACAGAGTTTCCCCTGACCGAACTTGAAGCGGCACAGCACCGATCAGCCACTTGGGCTCTCAGGTTTTAAAAGGGGGCTGTTATATAAATAAAAGGGGCTTGTCTGTGGTTTGCCTGTGTTGCAAAGGTATTACGTGGTTGGGAAAGGTTGGCTGGGAAAAAAACGTCATTTCAGCACTATCCAGAGCATGAGTTTGTATTTCCAGAGCTGAAACGCCTGCTTCTTCCTTGGCTTGTGCTTATATAGACTTTTTGGAAAGGATTCAGATGCTAGCACATACGGTTTGAAGACTTTATTAGTTGAAGAATATAAATGTTAGCAACCTGCATAGAATGAGTGACATGTAAAAGTTCATGTAGTATGGAGTGATCTTACCTAATCATGAAGAGACAAGTGTTTATAGATTGCACAGTGGCTTAAGTTGCCTGTAAAATAACCAAGCCGTACCTACTTGCACAGAGCAGTGTGACTTTGCGTTATCATCTCTCTTGGCACAGAATAAGAAATCCACAGTCTTAAAATAAGCAAAAAATCAACTCAGTTTAACGAGGTAACATATGGAGATAAAATGGATGTTTACAAAGGAAGGTAAGCAGTAGATAGAAAATGAATTCTGCTGTTTCCTACTCTAGAAGTAAGCCAGGAAGAGCAGTAAAGCACATCATGGCTTAGAACATGCCTTGTTCACGTGTGTATGATGGCAAAGTCAAGGCATGACGATTTAAGGTCTGTTGAATTCTGTGGAAAGAGTCTCTAAGGAGTTGGGGCAATCTGGGGTCCAGGGCTAGGAGACAAGATTTGCTGTCACCTCAAAGCTGTGTGTCCTCTTTATTATCCAGCAATTATTTAATCACTATTGTTCAAAAAAAATTAAATATG
>JAVSBS010014564.1:0-23170 GCA_033124195.1 Coracias cyanogaster | reverse complement strand
GCCTCGAAACTAAGTGGTTGTCACCTCTAACCTGTCATATCTCAAGACGGATGTTCAGTGTAATGCCACCATGCCTGTAAAAAAAAACGACAAACCAAAAACCTAACCCCAGAAATACTCCAAACCAGAAAAGTTGCCATGACAGCTTGCCGTAACTGCAGGACTGACTCCCTGTCGTTAGCCTTCCTGGGTGAAATCCGTGGGTACGACCAGTGTTCATGTGAAGGCTCCTCAAGAAGAGCTCTGTGCCTCTCTGCGTCCCCTCCCACTGCGGAGAGAGTTCAACAGGAAGGAGAATTCCCAGGGGGAGCCTTGGGGAGCAGGGAGACTGTCCGGGGACCTACTGTCTGGGGACACCCAGTCTTTCAACCAGGTTTATCTGTTGGAAAGATATTTCCAGTTGCTAGCAACAAGTTTTCCTCTTTTTCAATGAACAGAAACAATTTATACTTCCAAGGGGGAGTCCAGATACAATTTCCTTTCTATGTCTAGCCTAAGTCATGATACTGTTTTGGGGCCAGTTCAGGTAGGTAGACTACAGACTGGCTAAACCAGGGAGGCAACCAACAACTCCGAAAGGGCAAGATGAAAGATGCTGAAAGAAAAATCTGTCTGTTACAGACAGGCTTTAACTTCATTTTGGAACAAGGAAAGGACAAAAATGATCTATGTCTACTGTTGGTGGGGGGAGAGAAAAGAATGATTGACACAGCACAGAAATTAAAAAGAATAATTTTAGTCATGTCAGTGATTTTTATTGGAAACAGAAAATGCACAGTTTTAACTGTCTCAGTTTACCCACTGGCTCACCCTTCAGTACTTTCACGGATCATTTCTACCGTTAGACATGTCTTCTTTCTGTCTAGAGTATATGCTGAATATCCTAGAGTTCAGATAGGTAAAAGTTGGAAAGCAGTAGTTACTGAACTGTTAATTTTATTTGGTCAGAATTCAGTGATATAATTGTCTGCTTAACCCACTGCTTGGTATTTTTTATGCTTGAAGAACACTTTGAGTTGAAGGATTCTCTAATGGAGTGTGCATGGCTGCTGTGAATCAGGTCCCTGTAAGAGGCTTTTACCCATCCATCTTCTCTATCTCTTTAACATAAAAAATACTAAATAAGATCACATTTGGAAAAGTCTGAAGTTGTGATACCTTTCAATTATAGTTAAGTATTCTTGGATTTGGGGTACCCTGTTAGGGCTATTTCTACTGTCCCATGGGGCTGTACAAAAATAATGGGAGTAGGCATTTCAGCAAGTTCTCAGGGTTAATTCCTGAAATTCAAGTCCTCGCTTTGGAGCTCATTCTTTATGCACCCAAAGATTGCTGTTAAGCAACACAGGATTATTTCCTGGAGTAAAATTCACATGAACAGGTGTGGCTTGTTGAATATTTTTGGCTTCTGTGTAAACATAAAGCAATGTAAACAGGCTGTAAATATTTCCCAGTGCTGTTACAACCTTGTAGCTTCAATACACAAACAGTAAAATACAACTTAGGGGAGGCTAGAAACTTAATACTATTGAAATATTTACCATTGCAAGCCCCAATCTTGCTATCTCTGTAATGATGTAAATGACCAAAGCGTAATATAAGTACCTGCTGGGTGCATGAGGCCTGGACAGAAATTGTTTGACATTTATGAAGAGAGAGGAAATACTTTTGGTATAAACTGTTTCATAAAAATGTAATACAGATCACTGCCTGCCAGCCTGGCTTGTCCTGCGTGCATTAAAGTCAATTCCAGTGGTTTTGTACTGACTGCTGTCATCTTTTTGGCCGAAGTCTGCAGCATTTATACACATAAATTATTTTATTTATGTGAATACTTTTATTGAACTTCCACGTGTAAATATTTTCAATGTGGAGTCTTGGTCGGTGTAAATTCTTCAGAGATGCAATTATAATGCCTAATTTTTGTCTCTCTTGTAACAGATATGATAATTTAAACACATTCCAGAAATATATTTATAAAAACTTCAGTGGCAAATACTCTAAAATGTGTTTTGAGAAAGGACATATCCTTTGCTAACCATTAAGAAATTCACAGGAGCATAAAAAAATCAGATTTATGTAAGTTGGGGGACAAAATTGAAATTTTTCAGATAAACTTGTCTGTGTAATCATGGTAAATATCTTCAGAAAAAGGGAGCTTTGTTTTTTTTAACTGACTACATTTGAAAATAAATTTATTGTAGAAGTGGTGAGCCAAATAAAATCTGGTACCCATGTTGATTTCTGTTGAATTGCATATGGTAGATCAGGTTTGGGCAACTTGACTATCAACAATTTGTTGACCTTTTGATCAAATTTAATTCTAGTTGTGATTGAGCAAACTTCTACTGAGGTTACAGTCATACCAACTAATTTCAGACCACGTCAGCCATTGACAGTTTTCTACATAATGGGATACTAAAGGAGTAGACTTTGGTCTTTCTATGGATGCACGGGAATACTCAAATATATTCTGCCTTTGGCCAAAAATCTTCCATGTTAGATAAATGTATCTGGATGAAGTTATAGAGTCAGGTTAGTACTTCCCGCTACTGGCTAAGTTTCACCGAGGTAGTAACTGAAGTGTGTTTGGTTGCCTAGGATTCCCTGCCACAACATCCGTCTTACCAAACTCTTTCCTCACACGGAGAAAAAACTACTGATTCAGGTAAGGACACTGATTTTTTTTTCCTCGCACCACTGAATTGCAGGCATTCGGAGACAGGCACTGAGTCTCGCAACTCATAATTTCTAACTGTGCTGTGGTCGTGTAAAGGGCTCTGGAAGTGTCTTTCTGTGCCGAATGGAGTTCACTTTGCGTGCCCCGCTCTGTTCGGTGCGGGAAGCACACCGGCACTAGAAATGCCGGCCTGATAAGCTGATGCACTTTTTATCTACTTGCAGCCTGACTGACATCTTTGAACACTGTTATATCTAAACAGCTTGAATATGTGACCTCATTCCTTAAATACCATCACTTGAACAGCTCTTGTTGCTAAAATAAAAGCGGTGTTGATTTTCTGTTGTGAAAACTCCTACAGACCCTCTGACAAGCGCAAACCGAACCACACCTTCCTTTACTATGGTGAAAATGATTGCTTTTTTGTAGCAATGACAGCGTACCTGTGGCAGCAATTACAGCGAAGGTATGGCTCGCCGTTTTTACCACGTCCACTTTGTTAACCCCTGAGTGTCGCAGAAAGCTCTGGCAGATGGAATAAGGAAAATAGGAAACAGACCTCACGGAAAATGATCCCAGAAAGGTAAAGTGCCTGAGTAATTTTGCTTTCTCATACTGACAAGCAGTTAACTTGTTAACTACTCCCTAAACTGAGGGGAGATTGGACTTGAGCCAAACTTCCCAGTAGCATGAAAAGAGGCCAGGATCAGCCTTCTTGTTTTATGCTGCCTTCTAACGCTCTGAAATGAGCCTTCTACAATGCGGGCCCGTGTCAGTACTCGGTTAAGTATAACCAGGATTTTAAAAACACAAGCTGTGCTCTCCATTCAAACACAACTGTGTGTTTCTCTGGAAACACTGTTTGCAAGGTTTTTCCCAAGAGGTGGTACTTGGAAAAGCCTGCCTTTTACTGGGAAGCTGAAGTATGGACTGGTTTAAAAAGTAACTTAAAATTTTTATCTATGAGAACCTTTTTTGTGAGAGGGCTGACGTGCAAATCCCCTTCAAGGTAAAGAAAGACAATATTCTGGGTTTAGTGAACATATTTATTGACTATTGTTTAAACAGTCTTTTAAGTTTGATTTTGGTGCTTAAAATAACAATCTGAAATGCAGTTGTGACTATGTAATTGGATACAGTTGTTTTGCAGAGGCATTTATGACTATAGATGTAAACTCTTTATATTTTTAATCTTTCCATCCAGTAATATGAATTGCCATCAGGACACTTGTCACCTTTTTTTTTTTTGTTCTTGTCACCTATTTCTTAAAGCTCAGTATTAATTTTTTAAGGGGAGAGTGTGACCAAGAGTGACAACTCAATTTGTATTTTAATTTGTAACAACCAGATAGAGCATTTACATAAAAATAAAGGATGTCAGGGTAACTTTGGGTGCCAAACCTCCTTTTTAGCGGAAAAGAAGGCAAAATAACTTGAATACAAGTGTAACTGAGCTGATCACAGTAGGTTGGAGATTTCTGCAGGAGAAAGATGATAGATGCAGTCACATCGCTAGTTAGGTGGGCACTTTTGTGTACCTGCTGGTGAGACAGAGAGGCCTCAGGAGAGCCTGTTTGGCACTCGGGAAGGTGAGGGAATTGCTGCCTTGGAGAAAGCACTGGGGTCGAGATTCCACAAGGCTTTAAAGGTCAAGAGGAAGCACCTTGAGGCCAATATTGAATGTGGCTGGCAACCAGGGTAACTAAGCCACTAAGGGAGTTATGTGCTTACTCTGTCTGCTGCCAACAAAACCCTGCCAGCATCTTTTTGTAGTAGATGAAGTCCATTAATTCTGCATGCATACACACACACCAGAAAGGGCCTGACACTACGCTGAGCTCAATGGAACAAAACATAGACACGAAGAAGGACACTCGCATCCGAAAGAGGCAAGGAAGTGGACTGGCAAGATTCCCAAAAAGAAAGGAGAAACATTTCACTCCCATGAAGGCACACGGGTTGTGCGCTGGACCAGAGATTCCTAGGGTTGAGAAAGAGCACTATGAGATGTAGTAGCAGAAATGCAGCGTTCTAATTGTATCTAGATTACACAGACATTTTCTCTGCCTATACAGCATTAATTTGCAGACTTCTTAAGGCTCTGCATGCAGAGGAGTCAGGTGCACTGACAGCGCACAGAAGCGGCAGATGGAATAGTGGTAATGATTTTTAATTACATCTCTGTGATACTTGGCATAGGAATGAAATTTAAGCTTCCTGATGATTCTATTAGAGCCATAAGTGAAAAATTTACAGATTGAAGGAAAGAACTGAAAATAGTGCTGTGAGGAGATCCTTACTAAGTGATTTAATGAAGTAGTTCAATCCACTGTAGAACACAAACTGTTTTTAATTGGAAACATTGGACAGTTTAATCTTTCTATCAAATGTTCAGAGGAAATCAAATACCCTGTTGTATAAAAAGCAGCTGGGACACAGGGAGAATGGCACTTACATCAGTGCTCTGTAAGAGGTCAATGACAATTTTAATTGATGCTATTTCAGTTCTTGTGGTATGGTGGTAACTAGAATAGAAATATCTGAACTGCTTGGTCTTAGAAATATGTGGATTCTATTCAGAAGAATCTTCACCTTAGAATCGAGTACAACGATTAGATGAAATCCGCAGGTACAAGGCAATGGGTGCAATTCGAGATCATTTTATGAGTACATCCCGTTCCATTCCATTGATTTGTAAAGAATACAGGGAGTGGCAACATTCACTTATTTTCAAAGACACAGTTAAGCCAGATAGCATTAAAAATCTATGTAGCACTAAAGCTAGTATACAGTTCTGAAAAAAAAGGTTATAAACAACAATTGCTTTAAAGATTTCTTTTCTTGATTGTTTTTTCATATGTTGCAGAGCCCTTTTATGGCTTGTTCTTTGTCAGCCTGAGATCACAGCGCGGTCCTACTAAATCGGTCTCTTGATTTCTTTGGTGTCAGTGTTGCATACCATCCCAAATAGAAGTTGTCTTACTGAAGTTGCGGGAATATGGACTCAAGTTTGAACAATAGCGGTATTCCCAGTTTGGCTTTGCTTGTTTCCAATATACAGTGGCAGATTGCTGCGGGGCATTAGAGACAATAACAGGAAACGGAATGTAACTAATTTTGGACTTAGAGTATTTCTAAAGTTTATCTGTGAGGAGACGTACTGTCATTCATTCAGGAAAAAAAACCATCTAGCTTTTGGTCTTTGCGGTGGACTGAACACTGGTAGTATGGTACTGAGAAATATTTTTTAGCTTGTGGTACATGGGTATGTGAAGAGCGGATGATCTTCTGACCTCTCTGGACTAAACATTGGGAAGGTGAACTTTGGGAGTCTGGTGGTCCCATCCACTTCCATTAATTCGGTATCAGACTTGAGCTTGGAGTGTTATTCTGCACAGAGCTGTCTTCTGATGCTACGCTTTTCATGTAGCCTACCTTGCATTTAGTTAATTTTGAACACCTTAAGCCTAACTGTAGCAGGCCAAATTCTCAGCTAACACTAATTCCCAGCAGCGTGCTGGTTTCACTGAAGCAGCCTGAATCTATACAAGCTGAGGATCTAACCCAGTAACTCTTTGCCTAAGAAGGGTGATCTGATTTTAGTGACAATTCTCTCAAGATACATAATATGAACTCTCTAGGGCTAATCTTTACCCAGGTAGGTAAAAATTAAGGATCGCTTCACTTTTCCCAGAAGCAAACACCCATTTGCAGGATTTCACACATTTCTGGGCTTATCTTTTGAAAATAGTAGAGTCTATCAATGTCACTAACATGTAAAGCTGCAGCAAAGTGCTGTGGTATTCTTAGAATGAGGTTGTGCTCCTTACACTGCAGAGCTGTGTAGACGAAAAGCTCCCTCTGGAGAAACAAGGGGAACACGATTTCTGCAGGGATTCAGCATGCCCAGAAAGTGGTCCACGATCCTCAGTTCTCCAACGACGCAGCAAGGTATCAGATCTATTCTTGTGGTACTTCACACCCTCAGGAGCACTGAGGATTACATGAATATTGGTAACTTTATGTTAGGACAACAGCAACTTCTCTTTAAGTGTCCTTTCTTCCCCTGCTAGCCGTGGTTCATGTTGCTTTCCCAAACACTGATCAGTCCAGTTCCCTTGTGTTTCTCACTTCATCGCACCAGTCTCTGGGTTTGAAGTGGCTATACTGGAGTAATACTTCAGCTGAAGAAGTCATGAGTTAAAATAACTGCATCTCTTGAGCTGTTCATCTCCGAGTTTGAATACCTTGGCATTTTTTTTCCCCCAGCTCTACTGTGCTTTCTAGGTTTTGGGTGTAGTCCTTCCAAAATGCTTTAATCACATTAAAAGTTTAATCATAGTAACAGCTTTGCTTATTACTATCATTATATTGTCAAATGTCTTTTTGGCTTTTATTTGTGGGTGGTTTTTTTGCTTAACAGTCATTTGAGGATGAATTCTTAGTCTACAAGAACTTTAATCCTGGTGATATTCATAAATGCAGAGGCTCAAATTTGTTATTATTCATTAAATGAATGCATGGTTGTTTCAGAATATTGTCTAACTTAGGGTAACACCTTCCTATTTTAATATCTTTATACAATTGGAACATGCAGAATGGAAGGTCAGGCTGTAATGTTAGTCCTCGTCAGACTGGAAACACTCTAACAACTGCCTCTTGATTTATCTTGCAGCAGATTTTAATCCTCTTGCCTTCAGGTACCCATAAACAACGGCATTTTACTGTAGTAACACTTACATGCACATGCCTGAGAAAAAAATGGTCATTAGAAATAAGTTTTGAATGAGAAGGGCGAGTAGAGAATAACGTAGGCTTAAGTGTATATCCAAAATAACAGAACTGAGTCAAACTATAAATACATGCAGTGCAGCAAGGTAACTTGAAATTAGGGTTTTTTGTTTTTCTGCCTCACCTGTTTTTCTGCTTGTAAGGAGGATTTTAAGCCCTTTCCTTTCTTCTGTTTTCCTTCCCAGTAACAACTGAATCAAACTATTAATACATGCAGTGCAGCAAGGTAACCTGAAATTACATTTTTCACTGTTTCTCTGCCTCATCTATTTTTGTGCTAGAAGAGAGGATTTCTTGCCCTTTCCTTTTTGTCTTCACCTTTCACAATTTCTGTATATTGGGCTCATGATTCCCTTTCACTCTTTGTCTCCCAACCCTCTCATGTCTGGCCACAGGCCGCTCGTTCAAAAACACAGGGATACAGATTCCATTTTGTTCTGCCTGTTTTCTTCCTTCTCCAGCTGCTGCTGACTGACACTGCTTGGCTTGTCCGCCCATCCCGGCTGCAAAGCACTGGGAGCTTGCTCAGCTATTGTCCCCAGTTTCTGCGCACAAATTCCCACCTTTCTCCTTCGCTGTTTCAATCTCTTCCCTGCACAACTGTGCCTGACAAGCCCCCAAACTCCTAGCTTCAGTACTGCCTTGCTCTTCCTGAGAAGATGAATCATTTGGACACAGGAGCAGCCACCCATTCTTCATGCTTGCTGCATTTTTCTCTTTTTGGAAGAGTACCACACATCTCAGGGCAGTGTCAGAGTTTCTGTGTAGCAGCACTGAGAACACAAATACCCAACGTTACTTCTTGCAGGAATCGTGTGGGCTCCTTATCCAAGTATTGCCAAACCCGCCTGTCTTGTCAAATCCCATGTGATGTTGCCCCAGGTGACACGGCTACAAACATCACATACACATATCCTGCCCATCTGCGCGTTGCCAGTACCTAGGATTTTAAAACAAATCAGTCATGTGCTGACATGGAAATTAAATGGAAATTAAATGGTTCTGTATCTTGTGTCATTAACTTGTTGGGCACAGTGATTCCTCTGAACTTTCACAGCGCGGGTTCCCAGCACCTGGTTCCGCAGTGCTGACATGTTTGGCCTGTCTGCGGAGGTGTGAGAAATCTGACTGGAAAAGCAAAAACAAGCCCCTCCTGGCAGGAGATATTGATAAGATCTGTGGATCACACAGGGGCTGCGGTCAGGATTGTGGGCGCGTCCTGTTCCGCTCTCTCCATAGCAGCTTGTGTCGCCTTTGCCTTAAGACCTTACAACTGTGGACAACTCACAGAAGCACATATAATATAATATAATATAATATAATATAATATAATACAATATAATATAATATAATATGCCTGTATATGCTATCTGTCATACGCTTGTCTGTTTATGTATCTAAACTTAGTATTATGGGATGCTATTCTTAGCTCACTGAAGATCTTTTCTTTCTTTTTTTTTTTCTTCCTCAGTGCATGTATATGTTTCCTCGCTGGCTTCTAGATCTCTTTCAAATCCAAGCAAATCCAAAACACCTGTGAGAGAAATTGCCTAACCAATAATGGTAGGTAGCAAAGTGACTGCTCTTTTTCCACTGACCTCTCTGGGTTGTTGTCACCTCATTTTTCCAAAACACCCCCACGCAACGTGTCTTTCATCCACCTGTTGTATTGTGTTTTGTGAGCTGTGTGTAGGAGGAATCGACTTCTGCACATGCCAGTACGTTGCGTAAGGCAGTGAGCCTTCGTACTTGACTGGGAGGCCTCAGCACTCCATGGGGTAAACATGAACCTAATAAAAGCCAAACAGCTGGTCAGGCCAGAGACAGTGTATTTTGCTTTTTTGGCTCACATTTTGCATATGCATTTATACATACATATATATATATGTCACACACAACCATAAATGAATAAATACTTAGGATGAAGGAATATCCATCATGCGAACTGATTTCCAGGCAGAGAGGAGGACAAAATCCAGTGTGTTTATAAATCATGTGTCAGCAGGAATGCAATAAAAATTTAAATGTCATTCAGTTGCCATAAAACGACCTAAAATGGAACCAGTGTCTCATATACTATGTATCTATATGGGGGCACCTGAATTCATTGTTCAAGCAGTTCAAGTAGCACTTGCTATTTCTGAAAAAATATGGGAGATGATAGCCTGGCCTATTTTTAGGGATAACATGATCATCTTTATTTGGTTGCAGTTAGATGGATGCTATATGAAGAAGTAAGAATTAACCAGTCTTGGACTGTTTTAGTCTGAGGGAACTAAAGTTAATAATTTTAGACTGTGCCAGTTGCTAGCGCTGATCTGTTCTGTGGGTCAGCAGCTGGAGGTCTAGTCCATTTTAGCATCCCTTTTTGTCTGCTCCCAGCTGTCTTTCCTCTTATCCCACAGTGCGATACATAAATTACTTCTAGAAGTTCAGCGTCCTGGGGTAGCCATAGAAATGGATTTTTTTGGGAAAAAAGAGAATTTGCCTAAGATCAGGGCAGAGAGGCTGAGTCTGCAGAGGAAGTAACCAACATCCACTTTGTGGAAAAGACAAGATAGAAGTTTTGATGAAAGTATTGTGTTTAGTTAAGATAAAATGCATATACATCTTGGTGTCTTACAACTTTTCTTTCTGTTCTATTCTTGAAGAAAAATAAAGGATACTTGGCTTCAAAGAAAAGGTTCCGTGCAACTGTTGAATATCTGTACAAACTTCAGGCTATAAGAAGGGCTAAGCCAGGTAGATGAGCAGCAATGTGATAACAGTGATTACCTGGTGGGGGGATCTGTCTAAAAGTGGACTGAATTTGAGGATTCCTCTGAGAAAAGAGTAGAAGGTAAGCATGGCACTTCCTCCTCTCGATTATAGTCTAGGTAGAAGAAATCACTGCTGATGTAGCGTCAAAAAGCTGCTCATCATCACTCAGTGAGGTTGGCTTTACAGTAGACTACACAGTTGAAGCATTTCATGATTTTATTCTTTTAGCAGCAGTTATTTGAAACTGATTTGCCAGGTGACATTTTGGAGAAAAAGAAGGAATTTTAAGGAAGTCATTATTCTCATGAAAAATCTGAACGAACAGCAATCAGGTAAAAATAAAAATTGCAGGCAAAGGGAAATGGAGAATGAAGTAAATTTCTGAGGGTAGACACTGCCTGCCATCTTAGTTCATCTCCATGAGCTTCAGGAATGTGCTCCATCAGAGAGATCTGTTCAACACTACCACAGCACGACGCAAAATTTACAACTCTGCAGACTCCTTTTAGTTGGATAAATCTTAAAGACTGCTAGTTCTAAAATCTGATTTTATTTTCTAAAGCCTAAAGTGGGTAAGATTTGGATGAGAAACAAATAACACACAGCTAGCTACTTCTAAAGCCAAGCTGATTTTTTTTTTTCCATTTGGTTAATTTACAGTTATTTCCAGGCTCATACATTAAAACTTGCAGTATTTAGCAACCTGTTGTACCTGCTGGAATAAAACCAGTTAATCCTAGCTAATAGCCTGCGCTGAAGTAGTAATTTGAGCAGATGTTACATGCTATTCAAGTAGTTGTTTTTTACTGAAATATGTTAGGTTTTCATAAGTTACAATGAGAAGAGTAAAAACTACATATGCACTGGAAAAAAAAGCATTTGAAAGTAGTTTAGAATCCTTAATACCTGCCAAACTTCATGCCCTAGAAAGTTTGAAGAACCTCTCTTTCCTTTGTGGAATAAAGTAGCCCCATGTAACTTTTACACATGCTGGTTTTTACCTTTGCTCTGCTCCTTTTCACAAGATAGATCAGAGAGAATTCAGCCAACAAGATTTATCTCCCCCTTTTTTCCTGTCCTTGCCAAAACTGTGGCTGCACCTAGGTTGTCTTCACCACAGTTCCACTGGCTTGACTCACCTAAAACATGTCTCTATCTACAACAGTCACCAACTAGTTCCAAAACCAGTAAGACTAGCAAATTCAGGTTTCCTATAGCTTGAGGTCTTACATTGTTTGCATCTCTGTCCTGGAATACCCTCAGTCATTCTCTCATCTCTCATCCTTTTCTTTGATTTTGCCATCTGGGTAAAAGACAGACAGGCTTGTAAAAACCGCATAGTCCCTGATGGCTCCCAAATGGAGTGGGCAACAAGCAAGTTCTCCAAGCTCCCTCTCCACAGCTCTCTGTCATTTAGCCAGCTGCTGATTTTTACAAAATTATCAGGAATTTAATATCCTTGAATCTTCTGCCACTGCCGTGGCTAACTGAAATTGTCCAAAGTGGTCAAAAGCTGGAGTGCTTTATGTGGGGAAAGGTGAGGGAAATAAAGGACTTTGGTGTACGATCAGCTTGATGTGATACTGAGAAAGCAGGGTAGTCATGTTGACAATTTTTTTAGCTGTCCTATCTTTGTCTGACCCAGATAGAAGGAAGAGCTCCCTAAATGCTCATAAGGAAGCAGCAGGACTCACAGTCTTGGTGGTGTCTTCCAGAGCTGCCAGCCTTTTTGTCTTCGGAAGTTAGAAAGGCTTTGCGACCCCCAGCCACCACCGTAAGTCAAGTGGAGACTCCAGCTGCTGTAGTCTGATACAAGCTGTTAAAAGGGACAAGTTATTAAGCAGTGAGTGAAGTGCTAGAAGATGGTGGGCTGGTACCTTTCAAATGTGAGCCCTTTAAAATCAGTAGGATTGCTCCCAGTGCAATCCCAAGTGATTTCTAACTTAAATTATATACACTTCTTCTTCTAAAAAGCAAACCAATTTAAATTCCAAATTATTACAACTTTTAAAACTATTAAAATAATGTAAATAAAATACCGTAATTTCAGATAGTTCGTTCTTGCTGTTGGAGCTGTAAATTCTAGTCACCAGTCTAGCAGCATCACTAGCTCAGCGTCTGGAAGCAGAACGGTGGAGCTGCCAGATCAGCTCTTGCCACCTGCACCTTCCCCTGAACATTGGTGTGTTCCGGTAATTCAGCTCAGTCCCTTGTACATTCCAAATCAAAAAATCGGAGGCTGAGCACCCCTAAGTATGAGCTAAGTAGTATGTAGCTAAGTATTCAGGCTGTAAGGTTTGAATTTAGACATGTCCATGGCTATGGGTTAAGGGATGCCGAGATCTCAATTTGATACTGATGTTAAGCATTCATGTTTAAATGAAAAGTAGGCAGGGAGAACTTGAATGAGAAAAAGCAGTTCTGATACTACCTTGATCTCTTTGAAGAGGTATTAACAGAGTGGATTTTTTGCGACTAGGTCCAGTGAAGCCGGTGGCCCTTGTGTTCCCCGGGAGTGTGAAGTATTATGGCCAAACTGGTAAGTGAATAAGTTAATTGTATTTCTTAAATGTGTGAGGGGCTGAAGAGCAGCAATATGAAACCTAAAGTTGGGAATTACTTACATATTTCCAAGGAAAAGAGTAGTCAGACTAAAATCCAATTCCCAGTGGATTCCTGTGCAGCTTTAAGGAGGTGAATTTCTCACATCATCGTCTCATTTGCTGGAGAGCATGATTGCTTTGATTCACTTTAAATGCTGGTATACTTTAATAGTGAGCAAATAAATTCTTATTTGCTGTTGTAACATCATTCTTAAGATTATGCATCACCTTTGGTTGCTTTGAATGAAAGCCTGAACAGGCCAAGTTGTGGCTTAGGAAGAAACTGCTCGGATGTAGGAATGTAAAGCTACAGCTAATGGCAACTGTGCGCTCGTGGGCACTGGTGTGGTGTGGAGATGTCCTTAAAGCACGCTCATGTACGCAGATGCTCTGGCTCAGCACCCGGCAGGCTGGCTGAAGGAAGCTTTAAGGAATGTTTGTGGCAGATCTGAATCAGAATACCGTATATTGACACGGTTATTAGGACATTACTGTAGAAACGGCCTGGTTTGATTTATCAAAATGATGTTGGGAGGATAAAAAAAAGTGGAAAAATCGGCTCCATCTAAGTCAGGCTATGGGATGTTAGAAACAATTCCAGAATAGGAAGCACCCGTAACACCAAAGAACATAAAAGGTTTAAAGAGCTCCTGTCAAGAAATGGTAATTGTTGCAGAAAATGCAAATTATTGCTGAGAAGCAGACCCCACAGAAGACTGTGATAAAACTGCACCTGACTCCGCTACCGTCTAGAGATGATAAGCCCTTGTTGCTTTAACACTTTTTCCCTCCATATGTTGCATTTGTATGAATAAACTAAGCAGTGATTTGTCACAATATCCCTCTGCTGATCTTGGAAAGAAGTACTGCAGGTGCTCAAACAGAGACAAGCCTGCTAGGTAAATATATGCGGTGCCCAAGGCACTGCAGCACAGACAAAACCTGAAAACAGAAGAACCAACGAATTTTATCCTTCCAGAGATAAAGACACCATGCCTGAAACCTGGAGGATTGTAATTCGAGTTTAAAAGGAGGGACCGAAATCCAACAATCCTTGCAATTTTAACTCCATTTTTTAAATTGCTGAGACCAAGTGGGTTTTTTTTTTTTTTCATTTGATCCCTCTGTGAAGTGATAATGCCGCATTTGTCCCATTACAATTATTTTCCTCGTCTATGATATCATATTACTTCTGTGTAAGGTCAAGCAGAAGGTCACAGTGGACAGAAGAAAGTCTAACCAGTACATGGCCATTGTCAGTGCTGCTGTGGAAATTGGGAAACAGGCCAACTGGTGTTTCTCTTTCACATGCTGAATGTTTTTCTTCATGAGAACCAAATTTGTAAATTAACTTGCTGAAGATTTGCAAAGTACTCCTACTTATTGACAATCTTCATAGAAGATTTGTAACAAGACTTTTGTAAAGAGTGAAAAGAAAGGGTGTTTTGCAGCCTCGTTTCAGTACTGGAGCGCTATATTTTCCTCTCGCTCATTAATTTGACTTGCTGGGGCTATCTGGAACTCCCTTCCTGTTTCCCTCCAAGACTTTTAGTCACTTCCTTTCTCGAAATAAAAAACCCTCTCACTTGTCTTTAACTGATGACGGATTCTCTTCCAGGCATTCTGAGAAAATCAGCTGAATTCTACATAGATTCTTCCTGCTTGTAGATGACCAAAAATCACTGCAGTTAGATACGTTAAAATCAGTTTCAGCACTGTGGCCGTACTCAGAATCTTACCATTTTTTAAAGTACCTTGTTGCCTTAGGGTATATTTTAATGGCATGTTAAAATTCTGTTTTCTTGTTTGACCAAGCGGTGTCTTGGCACCTGGGCTGATTGAGCTGAACATTGAGTTTCGCTCTGTCCTAAGGAGTGTGATAGGAATTTTGGTGAGGCTGACGGGAGCTGCTGAGCCTGTTCTGTCCTTACTCACCCACGGGTAGTCAGAGGTGGGACAATACAACTAGGAAGAGAATTTAGCCAGAACTTTCATGTTTTATATTTAACAATACATGGAATGTCATCCATCCATTCTGCTGCCACTGTAACGTCCCTTGTATCACTGACTTGAAAATACACATTGATAATTTGTCAACAGAAGGGACAAAATCTCGGGGGGAAAGAGTGAAGTCTGAAGACCTCCCAGGTGGTTCCGTGCTTATTCACCTGCTGTGAGATTTTCATCGCTGTCAGGATAACAGTGCTGCCGTTGCTGTATTTATAAAAATACTTTTTGCATTCCTTCTAATCATTTCTGGTAGAGATTGGGAATGTTGATGTCATTGTACATTCTTGAAAAAAAAAAATCTCATCTGGAACTTCCTGTGCTCGAACTGAGCCGGGATCGGGTGCAGGGAAGGGCTGCCCGGAGGAGCAAGGGAGAGAGTGACAGCGGAGCTGCGCTAGCTTTAGCTTAAGAAAGCAAGGGCTGCAGAAAGTGTATTCTTTTAAGCAATTTAGAAATTAAAAATCAGAGGGAAAAAACCCATTTAAATTCAAGGGAAAGGGGCTTGCATTGGCTTTGAGCAAGTTAAGAGTAGAAGTTAGAAGGACGCCTGTAGTTACTCAGAAAATGAGGTATTTTAGAATAGCCTTCCCAATACAAAAAGCAGCAACAACCCACCCCACGCTCCAATATTTGAGTTCACACAGTTCATGCAAAGAATACGATACGTTTTTCCGAGACAAGAAAGGACTCAGTGCTGGGACTCCTCGGAGGCCCTCATGAGTGTGTGGCCATCCTGTTTCTCAGAAAGGGATGGAGTGCTGGCATCTTGGCACTCCAGTTTCCACACTGGAGACCCTTCCCTCTGCAGTGTGAAACGTAGCTGCCCCCTCACACATTCGGGAACGCTAAACGGAGCCCACTCCGGAACTTCTGATGCATCACAGAGCATCAGTCCTTTGGCTCAGTGGGGCCGCTCACCTGAATATCCATCTCTGCCTGCACCTCGTCCTACCGGGCAGATCGGAAGGAACAGGAGAGGTGTTTCTCTTCCTTCAGGCCTCTTGTCTCACTGAACTCACAGTTTGCTTGTTCTGAACGTTTTCTTGAACTCTTTATACAGGCACCTGTAGGAGAGTAAATCATCTATGGGTTAAAAATCCATAAGAATGTTGGCATAGATATTAGATACAGAATTGTAAGTCCTTTTGGTCTGATCGTGGTAGCTGTGTGGGTGGAAGTTGCATCCAGACAAACACCATTGTAGTTAAATTGTTACCCCAAGGTTGGCTTGGCCAACCTTCCGTCTCTGAGCAGAAAGCAAGAGACCAGCCACTCTAGAGCCTAACAGAGCTAGACACCGAGTTTTGCTTTGTGCACAAGCTGCCTACGTTTTCCCCCACAAGTTGCATAATTCAAGTTTTAAAGACATGGTTAGATCTGCTCAGACATCTGACTTAAACTGATAGGAGTGGTTAAACAAGTTTGTCTCTTGTGAAAACGTCTCCTCTCTGGTTTTTTTCCAGGCACGACAAGATTTTTGCATGGTGCTGGGGTGAAAACGTCCATTCCCCTGGGAGGAAGGCCCAGCCCGGGGGGATGCTCCTGCCTGCGCCGTGCCCGGGGAGCAGCCGCGGGAGGGGGCAAGGCCCCGCCCGGCCTGCAGCGGGACCCTCCCGGCACATCCAGGGTGAGAGAAACCGGTCGGTGCCTCGCAGCGCAGGTCCTCGGGGGGCCCCGCGATACCCTTCCCTTTTTTATGGAAAACCCACGGGTTTCTGGCCGCTCTGCATAAAAAAGTAACGCTCCACCGCGGCAGAGCGAAGTGATGAATCACGACACGCACTCACAAGATGTCTGTCACGGCGCTGCCTGCGCCCGGCCCGCCGAGGGATGGAGGAGGGATGGAGGAGGGAGCTCCCCCCCGCCCCGTTAACGCGAGGGGCGGTGCGCAGGCGGGGCCGCCCCGGTGCCGGTGCCATTCCCGTTCCCGGCCCCACCCGCATTCTCCTCGCTGAACTTTACCCGACTTGTGCATCCCGGCTCCGCCAGCCCTCTCGTCCCGCCCCTCATCTGCATATTCATGAGGCGGCCGCACCCAGCGCCGCGCCTCATTGGCTGCTCCGCGGCCCCCTCCCGCTCTTACTGGCCGTGGGCGCCGTCGCTCAGCGCCGCGGCGGGCCCCGCCCGCCTCCCCCGCCGGTGACTCAGGCGGGCGTGGAGCCCGGGTCCCGCAGCGGCGGCGGCGGCGCAGCCCTTCCTCCTTCCCTCCCTCTCCCTGCCCCCGCCCGCAGCCGGCACAGGCACAGCCCCAGCGCCGCGCACTCATTGTTCCGACAGCTCCAGGCACCATGGACGAGCTGGACCAGTCGCCCCTGGTCTCCTCCTCCTCCTCCTCCTCCTCCGGGCCAGCGCGGCCGCAGCAGCCCCAGTTTAACTACCAGTTCGTGCTTGACGACCAGAAGGAGGAGGAGGAAGAGGAGGAGGAAGAGGAGGACGAGGACGAAGACTTCGACGAGCAGCTGGAGGTGATGGAGAGGAAACCCGTGGCGGCTCCCGCCGCAGCCCTGCAGGAGCGGCCGCCGCAGCTGCTGGACCTCGGCGGCCCCGCCGAGCCGCCCCGCCCTGCCGCTCCGGAGCCGCCGCAGCCCGGCTGGAGCCCCCCGGGAGCCGTGTCCTCTTCCTCCTCCTCCGCCACCACGCCGTCCCCCGCGCAGGAGCAGCCCTCGGCCCCCGCCCGGCCCGCTCAGCCCCAACCGCCCAAGCCCGAGCCCGCCGCCGCCCCCCGGAGAAGAGGGTCTTCCTCCGGCTCGGCCGGTGAGTGCCTCCGCCCCGGGGCCCGGGAGGGCGGGGGGCAGCGGTCCTCGCAGCCGGGCGCCTCCGGTTCTCGCTCCGGGGGTGCCCCTCCGGGAGGGCTCCCTTTGTCTGCCGGCCCTCGGCCGCCTCCTGCGGCATCGCTCCCTCCCCTCAGCCGGGGCGCGGCCCGGCTCCCCGTGGCCCCGCCGCAGCTTCTGCGGGAAAAGGGCTCCCCCTCCCCCTTTTTTGGCTTGATTTTATTTTTTTTTAAATTCTCTTTCCCTCCTCCTCCCCTCTGTGTTATGCTAATGGCGGGAGGGGGGAAGCGCCGCCCCGGCCGCCGCCTCGCACATGGCCCGCTCGGGGGCGAAGCCGCCGCCGCCTGGCAACGGCCGCGTCGCGACGGGGGGAGCGCGGGGCAGAGCCCGCGGTAACGGCCGCCGCTCGGGGGGCTCCGGCCGGTTCTCCCCCCGGCCCCACGCCTGCGTGCTTTCCCAGCCCCTCGCCGCATCTCCCCGGGGACGGTTCCCGCAGGGGCGGCCAGACCCAGCGGGCTGGGCGGGGGCCGCGGGCCGGAGGGACGTGCCGATGCCTTTAATCGTACATTTGGAACAAATGGGGCGTTAAGGAGCAGCGCTGCCTCCTTCCCCAAACCTGCCTCTAGGAGCCAGGCGAAAGGTGAGGGGATGGGCGTCTCTGCGGGCCCGGCAGCCCTCTGCGGGGAACGCCTCTCTCCGCCTTCACACAATGAACCTTAAGCCCCGAGAGGGAACGTGAACTCGTGAAGTGTGTGTGGAAGCAACAAAAGGCGCGCAGGCCGCTCGCTGCTCTAGGTGTGGCAGCGCTGCGAGCAAAATGTCAAGCTGGCGTCCTGCGGGGTGGCCGCCGCTCGCCGTAGCTGTCCCCTGGGGCTTGGCTGAGCCGAGGGGTCACCCCTTGGCGCTGGGGTACCCCGAGTTGCCAGCGGCTGGGGCGGAGGGCGTGCCGCACCCCCTGAGCAATCGCTGCTGCTGCCAGAGCGCCAGAAGCCTTCTGGCAAGGGCTAATCCAGGAGCTGACCCGGCATGACTAATGCATGCGGATTGCGATTGTGCCTTGGCTCTGCTTTTGCTTAGCTCTAGACACAAGAGCTGACTTGGAGGCATTGAAACAGTGAAGAGGAACAAGTCAAGGTGCCTTATCATAATGGTGCTTGCTTATCTTCCTTGCTGTTGTCGTATTAGTGCATTGCGTGTGTTCTAAGGATGCAGGACTTCCACAAGAATTTGGTATATACCGTAGTATGGTATGAGTAGACATGTTCAAGACTTAATAACAAAAACGTCTGGAACAATGGCGAAATAAAGGGCTATTGTTAAACCTGAATTTAGTTTTGTTCGAGGGGCTTTTCACAGCGCGTTTTATTTGCGTATGTGACAGGACTTTACGGTTAGTTGTACAGTTGTCTTTTGTGAAGCCCACTTTTTTTGTTCTTCTGGTAGCTCTGTAGCAATGTGCAGAGGAGATTTTTTTTTTTTCCCACCATTTGGAGGACAGACAATGACAAAAACTTGCAACAGGCTTAAGAGGAGGGATCTGATACGATGGATGAGAAGAATTTTTTTCTGATCAGGTTCTTTGAGTGGAGCTCTGGAGGGTTTGAGCAGAACAGAATGGAAGGAGTAGGATCAATCAAATATTGCTGTTGCTTTGAAAAGTAAAGATAAAAGTGTGATTTTTAGAGCTGATTTGTTTTCCTATGCTAATTCTTGAAGGATAAGTCAAAGAGCACAGGAAAGCGTGAAGTATTTCTTCTTTATTAGAGAAGACCTGTGTGAGAATTGGGTAGCCTAGCTGAGAAGTGGTGTCAAAGAGTTACTGTAATTTGTCAGTGATGATTAATTCAGAGCTCTGAAGTGAAGACTAACCTCTCTGGGAGGCCTGGTTTCCAAAACCAAGGTGGTGTAACGCAAAATGCTCATCTAATGATCGGTTGGAATATTAGAGGCTACGTCTTAAGCATTTGAAACTACCAGATGAGAACAAATTGTTTTGGTAAAAGCATTGTCTAGTTATGTATACATTGATCCTCTCAGATGCAGGGATACTTAGTTTCAAGCATCTATCATAGCATACCTATCCATTTAAACATCATGTGTTTCTTAGTTTTGCATCTAGTTGTTGGTGTTAAAACTATCTCAGTCAAAATATTTAAGTTCCGTTCAAATCAGCTGGCTTTCAGTCTGGCTTTGAAATTGGCACAACCAGTTTGAGGGCCGAAGCTTGTGCCAGGTGCCTGGGATGGTTCCTGCTCTTTGCGAGAGTTGTGCTTCCATTTGCTTTCAGCTCTCTTCCGTGAGGTATAACCAAAAAACTGCAGTTTTTAATCTAGAAATTTGGAAGAGACTCTTCCCTTCATATTTCTAAGGCTTGGATTTAGTGCGGATTTGAGGCAAATAGCTTTGAAATTGTTTCCAAGAGAAGGGGAAAGTAGTGCTGCCTGTAGCAAGTATGGAAAGAATAGTAGGGATTCTTTTATCTTCAATAATAGGCCGTGGTGCTGCTTTTTGTCTGTTTAACTATAGAGCAGATGTGTGGACTACTTGATGGCCCATTAAAATGTATTATTTATATATCTGGAGGTGTTTAAGTTAGTAACTAATCTGTTAGTTACATACTTAGGAGTATTCAGTATCATTGTTGTAAGAGCCTGTGACATAATTATGTGTAAGGGGAGCCTGGCTGTGTATTGCAGCCTACCTTCTTCAGAGCTGATGTAAATATTTGCTGGAGAAGAGAACAAGCAAGAGCCCTGCAGTAAAACTTGTGCTCTCCTGGACACTTCCCCCCCCTTTTTTTTTTTTTTTTTGTAGCAAAACCTAGAATTCTTCTTGAGATTACTACTCAAATCTCTTGATTACTTAAACTTACATCCAGTGTATTATTAATTAGTCTTATTTTCCCATTTAGTTGTGTAGGACTTGTTTTGAATTCATTGATGTTGAGGAGAGGGTTCATGAGCAGTTTGCTGACGTGCCAGACAGTGTCAGGCAGAGGTCAGCAGGGATGCCCCAAGCTGTACCAGGAGCACACAAACTGCTGTGTACTGGAGTTCACTGTCACCACGCTGACCCCAGATTGCTGGAACAATCTATACCTGCTTCCGCTCCCTCTATAGAGCGTGGGGATATGCACATCCTCTAATATGCATTTTATACAAATTCTAAAACCTCAGGTTTATTTTTCTGTGTTGCTGAGTTTTCTGGTGTGCCGCTCTGTACGCACAGATGCGCTCAGAGGAGTTGTGTGGATTTTAAGGATGGAACACAGCATGACTTAAAGAAAATATAGCTGTCCTTGAATACTCCCACTGGTGACTTTCATTTGCACCCTTCATTTTTTATGTTCCCACTGATCCTCAGTGTTTCTTTGAGGTGCAAGACCCTTTCGCTTCCCAGGTGTAGTCAGTGAAGGTGTAAGGGAGGTAGTCATAACCCAAGTATATCAAGGTTAATTTTTTTTTTCTGTTGCACAGTTTCTATTATAGTGACTTGTGAGGAGGAGAGTAAGCAGCAGTTTGGCTGGTATAGTAAAGCTAGTATCTTCATTTTTGTATTTCGTATTCCCATCTAGGCAGGTTTAACAAGGGATGGGTTTATTATTGGGTTTATTTATCGTCATATGTGATGTCTAGTACGATGGGGCCTGCTTCTGTAGTTCAGCTGGTAAAGAGTTTCTAAAGCCAAACAGCTTATTTCTTCTGTTAACCAGAAGCATGTGCAAGGAGAGTCCTGCCAAGTTTGATAGTAGATTTGCTTTGTGTGTGTATCCTTTGACTTACTTTCCACGATAAAACCACACGGCTTCCACCTACCATATAATGATGTTGCCCTCGGGGAAGTTTTGAACTGCACTGGGAGTTTCCCCCATGGAGATGAAATCCTACAAACCACAAGTTGGGAGACAGCGAAGAACTGTTTGTTTGCCCTTTTTTCCCTTCCTCTCTAGCTGTACTTAAGGGAGTCTGTGGCCTGTCTAGGAAGTGGCAACCTGTCCACCCTGTTGCATCACCACTGTTGAGCACTGAGCCTCTTATCTCAGATAGCCACCACCAGCAGCACTCCTGTGAGTTGAGGACAACATTTAAGCCGCCCAGTCAGTGGTTTTCTCCGCCTGACTGGTACAAAGTTGCTAGGAAAGTGTGAAGTCCTTTCAAAAGGGCTTGATTGGAATATAAAGGCCTAAGGTCAAGCGACTCAAACTTTGCAGCTCGTGAGGAGAGAAATAAGCTGTGGTTGTTGGCAGCTGGCGTGGTGAACAGACAATCTGAAGTTAGATCTGTGACTGGCAGAATATGATTTCTAAGTGGCTTGCAGATGCATCTTGTGTTCTTTCAGTAATTTGTGATACGTTTTTCTAGTATAGCTTTCTGGTTGGTGTATTGTGAGGATGTTGTTTGTACTTTTCCACCCTCCTCCTCTTCCAGCGTGCAGGATGGGGAGGATGAGGATTTCGGGAGCCTGGCTACTTAGCAGAAGGCATATAGGTGTCATTATTCTAACCGTGGAGACCGATTTTCCCATGCTGTTAGGATCCTGGGGGCCTTTGCCGCTCGCCACCCCATTTTGAGGGAGGTTGGTGGCTTTGCCTGCCTGTTTCCATGTCCATTTTGCCACACCCAGCTGCTTGGGGCTCTGATCAGCTTAGTCTGGCTTTTGTGTGCTGGGAAGGTGTTAGAATAACAAAGGGCCGTTAACCTACAACTTGAGGCATGTCCTGGCATGCTTAAGTTACGTTTCTTTATTTTCTGGTAATGTTTTGAATGAAATAAGCTTTTTTTTTTTTGAGGTGGTGTGTTACTATAGTAACTATGAAACTTGGATACAAAAATTAGCAATGCATAGTTCAATCTGAAAATGCCCTTTGGGTTCTAGATATTTTGTAAGCGAGGAAATAGTTCTTCGTCTTTTACTGGCTAGAAAACATGAAACAACATGTAGCTTACAGATAAATTGTCCTGAGGTAATAAAAAATGCTGATGCATAGAGTAGGAGGAAAATTGTGTAACCGGCAAGCTGCATTAGAAACAAAAGAAAAAAAAAAAAGCGCTATTATTGCCAAATAAAAACAGTGAACCATGAGACCTATTCGAAGAAATTGAGTATGCTTTCATGTGGGGTTTTTTTTTCTTATTTTATGATCTAAAATAGAAATTACTCCTGTTATGCCTTGGAAGCACTGCATAGTGTTTTCTACTTTAGGGCAGCACAGTACAGCTGGCACTGCGGTCACTGGACTACATTTGGTGGTATGACATACCTTTGGCAGATAGCTTTTTTCTGATCAGCATTTCCATCAATAAGAACTATTAGAATGGCAGTAAAATAATGGGCTTATTAATATTCACAGTCTGAGAAAATCAAATTATCTCCGTAGACTGTTTTTTATCTTTCAAGTGGAAATAATCAATCTGCTGCTAACTGTAACTGTCATAAGAAGATTTTTAAGTTAGAGATGCCTTCAAATTACTGCTTTTCCCCATGGCTTTTAATGAGTTTGTCTCCATTAATGCTTTGTGATGTTTAAAGAAAGAATACTTCTGATTTTATTCCCC
>JAVSBS010014563.1:53608-74136 GCA_033124195.1 Coracias cyanogaster | reverse complement strand
TCAACAACCAGCTTCCTTTCAGATGAACTTTAAATGTCAAAGTATCTCATGATAGCTTGCATGACTTTTGGTTTTCGTTGTTTTGGAAACTATACTCATGCTTTTATAAAGTGCGACACTGGTTTGGTTTTGGAAGAATTGCTTAAATACACTCTGAAAGCCAATAGTTTCATGAAAATATATTGGTTTTCCTGGATTCCGACACCTTTTGCCATCAATGAAGGTGAAAATGGGAAAATGAATGATTTTTTATGATGTGCATGGTTCCTCAAATTTTATTAGTTTTTGCACATATATATGTGTATATTTGTAGAACCTTGATGAGATTATGCATTACTAATGGTAAACTTTGGTTTCCAGTTTTAAAACAAATATGCCTAAAATTAAAATCTGAACAGAAAAACCAAGAATCAGAATCTCATCGACCTCTGTCACCTGTAGTCTGGGATTTTTATACTCTATGTCTCCCCACTTAACTCGTTCTTTTTGATCCCCCCTGGGTAAGGCTTGGGTCTATCAATCATTGTACCGTCCTTATCACTGGGATTTCCCGTAACTATTTCCCAGTAATTCTTATCTTCTTCAGCTTTATGAGAGTCTAGGTAAGTGTGACAAATTACTTCATATTCTTTTCCAAAATAAGACCTGCAAAGTAAAAGAAAAAGGGGTGGGCAACGGGAATTAATATACATACAAATTCAGCAAATCTGCATTATCTGTGCATTGTTCAAGGTTTTCTCATGATTTTCTTGCCTTATTCAGAAATATCAGCATGTACTTTCAAATATCAGTCCCTTACAAGAAACTCAATAGCCTCCTTTGTTTCCTATGAATAATTTGGGGATTTGAAATCAAAGGGAAATACCAGCTGTCCAGGTCCAGAGCTAAAGAACCCTGTCAATATGAGGCACTGAGACACCAACTCAGTATGTACAAGCTGGTTAGGTTCTCATCAGCATTCTCGTCACCACTTCTCTCTGACTGAAGAAGACTCTGGCTACTTAATAACTGTTTCAGCCTCAGATTTTCAGACTTTGTTTCATCCTCGGAAATATGACACAAATCCTTAGTCAGATTTTGCTTAATGGGAAACCATTGGTACTCCTTAAAAATGCTTAATCAGTATTAAATTTATGCATGCATATTAACTTGAATTGTTGGATTAACTTCAATTTGTTGAGCGATTGATTCCTATTGACATAAGCAATATACAGTGCAATGTGTTTTTGTTTAGTTCTCTTCCACCTTATGCTTCTTAGTAAACCATTTTTTTCTTAAAAAAAAAAAACAAAACCAAATTACTGTAATTACTCAAGATATTCCAATAGAGAACAACCAGGATACTAGAGAAGGCTAGAAGCATGATATCATATGAATTAAAAACAACAAACAAACAACAACAACAACAACAAAAAACCACAAATAAGACTGAGCTGCATATCTGCAGCATCACAGTGACATACATTACAACCTTGAAATAAAATAAGGGAGAGTGTACATTCTACATTCTTTTCCATTTCCTCAGAGCACTCCTACAGCACCTGTCTTGCTTCTCACAGTAATTTTTGATGTTGGCACATCATTACGCACATCCCTGCTAGTTATAAAGTATTCTTACCTTGTCCAAAAGTTCCTTGGAACAGCTAAGCTCCGATTAGTATGGCAATGAGTAATAATTATTTTAGAATTTGCCTGGAAAAAAAATCAACAAGGGAAGGCACTTGGCAGACATTTTTACACTAATTTTAATGGTTCTTATTCAAATTAATTGTTTTTAGTTAGTGCTTAGTGTAAATCCGCATTGCTGTATCACTCTGAGACCACTGTAGTGAGATTTTTTTACACCCTATTTGTTCTGAATAAAAATGCCTTAACAGCTCAGACCAGCCAAATGCCTAGACCTCAGGTCAGATGTTCTCCTGTGCAATACATTCCATGCCACTCCCTGGTGCTGAGCATTTAAAAAAGGAAAACAAAGTCAAGCAAGTAGTAGAGAGTGGCCTGTGCCATTAGAGTAATTCCTCTTACTATTGATATTTGCCATATGAGAGATCCAGACAGTTTGGGGACACAGCCTAGAAACAGACCTTTATATTTTACCAATTGGCAAGTTTTTATATATAACGGAATTAATTTTTAGGCATGACCATTTATCGCCACTGTGAATAAAGAATGTTGTCTTTGACAATTACATAATTTGGACTATGTTTATTAGTGAGTCGATTCCTGTAAATGAGTCACAGTTCAAGGACATAGAGGAACTCTTATATTTGTGGTATTTTGCTATACACCCAGCACTTCAGTAAGGCCAGCAGTTATCTGGAACAGGAAAATACTGCTATATGTATTTATGACTGGTTAAAAAAACCACATTTGGAGAAGCATCCACTTTTCAGATGCCTTGGGGTCTTTTTAATACTTTTCATATATAGGAGTTCTTAATTAATCACAGCTCTTAATATTGGAAATGGAATTCAGTGCTCAGAAGTCCTGAAAAGCAGATTCCAGGTACTGCATGATAATGTTGACCTTTAAAAAACACCGATGAGTAAAACTGAGCAAGTCCACCTAAAAACAAACATCAGAACCTAACAATTGTTTATGTAGATTCCCTGGTTAAATGGATTGTTCCTTCTCTCTCCCTAAAATTACAGGTCAGAACTTACAGTGGGAAAATATGTGAATAAAATGACACAACTTTTTTCTAAGTACTTCATCTACTGTTTCAATTAAATCTACATAACATATCCTGCAGTTTTAATTTCTTACAGGAACTGGAAATCCTTCATATTCAAGACGTAGCTGTGGATCCAAGAAGTTAGCTCGCCAGCAAGTCAAATAGGAAAGCTGATCTGTCAAAAACACTTGCTGAAGGTAAGATTTTTTAGCAAATCTTGTAAATGATTTATGGTCACTTGCTAGATATAACTGTAAATAAAAACATATATTATCAAGAACAGTGTAAATATAAACCAAACAAGATATATAATTTTAAAATATATCTTTTTCAATACAAATATTTTTCCCTCAGCTCCTGAAAAATCTGTCTGCCAAGCTAAGGCTACACACACAAAACCCATAACATAGATTCTGTACTGCTGGCAAACTCTAAGTAGCTATTCTATATGCAGAAGAGTGAATACTAATTTAAGGTTGAACTTATATTCCAAAGATTCTCTCCCACCAAATTGGTTGTTCAGAGGGAAATTTTTTTAAAAGTTGTAGTGATTTATTTTCAGTGCCTATGTAACATGTAATGTCTTATTTGCTTATAACTTGCAGAGGGAAACAAAGTTAATGTTAATAGAAATCTACTTCCTCAGAATGATAGGGCAGTATGTTACTTCACATATCTACTATAGATTTATCTTCAAAAGAAATGAAATATTCCTTTTTTGGATTTATTTAAAGTAAAAAAAACCACTCCCCCTAATGATGATTTTTTTCATGATTCACAAGCTATTTTAAATTTCCTTTTATCTTTTCTCTTTTAAAATGTCCTTCATCCAGTCAGCCTCCTTGGCCTGCACACCTGATCTCAGGCAAGTTGCATAAACTTTCTAAATAGGTGTTTCTTATCTCTATCTGTGAATGATTCTGAATCTCTTCCGTAAAGCTAAGACGTTGAACCACTGTACAGCTTTATATATATATATTAAAAAAAATTAAATGCACACCATCGGTATATGCTACCGTTGCCATTTGCAACTTTATTGCCTTACCATTTGGTCAGAAAATCCTCCTGTTGTCCCAAGACCAAAGTTTTGCCCAAATCGAATAGGTTCACCCACCGCACCTTCATCAACACTGTTAAAATGTAAAAAGGAAGAGACATTCAATAAACAGCAGCTTTAATATTCTTTTTGTTGTTTTGGTCTATAGTTAGGTCTTGTATTACGTTTACCTTTATAAATAAGTAAAATAACCGAAAAGACATTTCATACTTGACTTACTGCATAAAATATTTAACAGAATAGAAACAGACTGTATTGATTGCTTTTTATGATGTATTCATTAACATGCAGGCTGGAAAGATAACATCCAACAAAAAATCGATGAGAATTCAGCACTGAGGCTCCCATTAAAATATACTAAACACAAGCATCTGAAAAAACCCACAGATTAGAAGCAGAACAGTTTGTGTTTGTAAATTAACATATGTTGCTAATAATATATGCAACTGATATCCAATAATTTGGTTCATTACAGCAACATACATGCTGGCATATCCCTATTTCCAGAATGACTTCTGTATTTTACATTAAAGAATCAGTAAATTAAGTGCTAGGCTTTCTAAGTATATTCAGTGTAAAAAAAACTTATGTAGCTGATGAACTTAGCTAATGAAGGACTCGATAGCATTCAATGCCAACAACTCTAAGATCAGACAGCAGCTAAGCAAAAAAATATTTTGGCTGCAGTTCTAGAAGGCCTAAATTGTGCTCTTGGCATCAAACTTCTTTCTTAGTTCTAACCCAAAGTGTTTTGCTCAATCAGGATTATGTGGGTTAGTTTGTACTCTTACACACTATTATCATTGTTAAATACAAGGACTCAGGCAGAGCTTTCAACTAACGAGCAGGACCCTGTTCTTCTGCTTCTTCTTCCACCAAGATCTAGAATTAAGAATGTCTTTGAGAGAGAGGACATGCTGTTTGGTTAGGGGTTTTTTTCAAACAACAGAAACACTGTCCACTTCATGTACAGCAAAAGCATTGACAGAAATTTCTGCTTCAGAGACATTATTTGCAGGAGAGTTAATAATAATACTAAGTGATATTTGGACATGTTTTGCATTCTAGAGCTGAAAAATGACCGCATTAAAAACAGCTGCAGAGTTTACCAAATGGTACAGTGAACTTGATTCTGTTTTCACACCAGTTCTAAGCTGATTGAAAATTCCTTGGAATTATTCACAGTAATATGTGGAGCAGGATCAAGTTTAATGCATGACTGAAGTTAAAGACTTTCTTCAACAGATTAATCTTGCTAAAATTCAGTTGTATATTAGCAAACTTCATTGCATATTTCTCAAAACAAGATACTGAAAGCTAAAATAATAATTGAAAACAACTCAGAATTAAGTACCAAACCTTAAAATACAAAAAGTATTTCGACCCGTAGCATCCACGCTCTTGACTGCACTAATTCCACGTAGGGCTTGCAATGATTCTACCGAATGTATGGATAATTCATCCAGATTCACTGCCAAAGTCAGTCCAGGGAAATTCTCCACTGAGGATTTGTTGTCCGGGTTCAAAAGCATCACAGTGTCTCCAAAATGAACAAATCCATCCTTAGATACTGACAGCTGTATCTAAATTAAAATATACATAATTTTAAACAGAATTGTCTGAATCTAATATCAGCAGTATTTTAGCATGCAAAATGTTGATCCATATCATTCTTAATGCATAAAGAACACTAACAACAGCTACGCCATTCTATGTGGAGTCATAGAGAACTGACATAATCAGCTCTAAAAATTACCTCCTTCAAAAGATTATCCTGCAGTCTCTTTATTTTCTGTGTTAAAAGCTCTCCTCTTTCTCTCTTACCCAGGAACTCCCTCAGGCGGTCCTGCGCGCAAAGGAGAGAGGGGGCAGACCTGTTACCCAGCACCCACAGCCTCAGGTTTTAAATGAATTGAAAGAATTAGGGGGAAACTCCCTGAGGCGAGGCGGCAGGCGAGGCTCCCCGGGAGCGCCACCAGTACCTCCTCCAGACAGGCCTCCTCGTTCCAGTTGCCGAGGAGCACCCCGGGGCTGTAGGCGGCCATGGCTGCCCCCCAGCCGCTCGGCGTCCGCCGTCGCCATGGCGACCACTCTGGCTCGCGATTGGGCGCTGGGGAGGCGGGGCCCGCCAATGAGCGGGAGCGAGCGGGAGGAGGGGGCGGGCTCTTGCTGCCCCGCCGCGCCTCGAGCTGGGCGCTGGGGCTCTGGGGCGCGTGTGCGCCCGGGAGCGGGAGGGGAGGGAAGCGCCGGAAGTGACAGAAAGTGTCTAAATAAGGCGGTGGGCCCGGTGCAAAGGGCTGCCTGGCAGACAGGAGCGAGCCTCCCCATGTGTGCCCTGGTAGCAGTACCCACCCGCCAGACCAAGGCTAGCAGGGCCCGGCCTCTGGGAGTGAAAAAGCAATAATAATTGAAAAAAAAATCCATTTGGATTCCCTTGTGTTCTTGCCCAGTCTGGCAGAAGTTCTGAAAGTAGAAGGCCTGCCTCCTCCTATCATGGAATCACTAAGGTTGGAAAAGGACTAGGATCATCAAGTCCAGCCTCCACCACAACATCTCCCTGACCCACAGGCCATGTTCTGAAGTGCTACATCTACTCGTTTTTTTAACACCTCCAGGGACAGTGACTCTGCCACTGCTCTGGGCAGCCTGTTCCAATGCCTAACCACTCTTTCAGTAAAGAACTTCTTCCTAATATCCAATCTAAACCTCCCCTGGCGCAACCTGAGGCCATTACCTCTTGTCTAGTCGTTAGTTACTTGGGAGACCAACACCAACCTCACTAAAACTGGCTTTTAGGAGGTGGTCCTGGGGCAGTTCAGCCAAGCCCCTTGTCTGCTGAGATGGCAGAGATGCTGCTTGACCCAAAGCTGCTCTTGTCTCCTCACGCCTGTTTGATGGGTTTCTGATCACCTGGTTTACTGCTTATGGCTTTTCAGCCATCACTATATATGAAGGTACTTCTGTTCCTGGACAAGCTGTGTGATGGTACAGTTGCACAAATGAAAGATGCTGAGAATTTGAGACGAGCTGTAGTTTTAACATGGGGCTTTCTTTAAAATCAAGTTCCCTTTTACACTCTGAATTAGTCATGCAGATGTATCAGCTTAATGCAACAAATGCGTTTGTGACATTAACACTATTGGTTATTGTTGGTGAATATTGGTACCTTAAAGATCATCTAGTTCCAACCCCGCTGCCATAGGCAGGGACAACTTCTGCTAGATCTGGTTGCTCAGAGCCTGGCCTGGCCTTGAATACTTTCAGGGATGGGTCATCTGCCACCTCTCTGGGCAACCTCTTCCTGTGTTTCACCACCCTACTTGTAAAAAATTCTTCCTTATATCTAGTTAAAGTGAATGCATTATGTGAATGCTATGATTAAAATGTTTTGGTCTGTCATTATTTTAGTTTTAAAACCTACTTTGGCAAGATAGGCTAAGTGAGCATGTTATGTGTTTACTTTCCAGAGAGTTTAAGATGGTAGTTTTCAATGATGGTGTAGAACTTTGCACAGGACATTGAATCCCTTTACAACTGTCATCGTTTTCTTGCATGCTGACTATTGTGAGGTTCCAATGCTGGACAACTTACAAGGTGTTTTTTGTATGTGCAGCTGGGCTGCATGTTATCATCAGCCAGTTTTGACAACAATTCACTTGAAACCTGGCTCTTTTCTGTCTGGTTTGTTTGGTTTTGGTTTTTTTTGTTTTAAAACAAGTTATTACACACTTTACGGCAGCACATCTCAGACCTCTTCAGGATGAGATACAATCCATTTTTGTTCTATTAGCACCACTTTGTGGTCGGTTCTGGTAAGTCATGCTCTCCTACACCTAGCCATGCTAGAAGCAATCCTGAAATTGTTTAATTAAAATAGGAAGAAACTTTTTTCATCTTAGCCCAATATCAAAAACCAAACAGATTTTGGAGTGTCACGTGTGAAATCTCAGGTGTTTTCTGAATGCTTTTGTTCAAAACTGCATAATATATGACAACCTAAACAATTCACTTTTGCTTATATCAATGTGCAATATGTACGAAGCTTCAAATATTTCAGGTTTTTTTTGTTTTTTTTAAATTAAATCAGTTTTAAATGAATATTCAGTCACAAATCATTGTTATAAAACTGTATTATACTCAGCTCTATTATTAAGAATACATGCATTCTGTCTCGCTGTGCATATAGCTAATACATAGAATCCACAGAAAACTTCCATTGTTATGTAGCCTTATGCGCCATCTGTACTTAGTTATATGTTGCAAATATTACATAGAAAGATGTATTTGTTCTCAAAACGTAATTGTCTACAGAAATCTCTCCATGCATCTCTTAGTAGGATTATGCTGTGACTATCCTTGTCACCTGGAAGGCCTTAATTCCTGATTGCACAGTATTTCATGAAAACAAACAAAAAGAGCTGTCTATAAAGGTGTTAGTAAATTGAACATCTTTCCTGCAGGAAAGGTTACAGGTCTATTAAACTCAGCTCAGTTTCCTTATGAGCAAATAAAATCTATGTTTACACATAACAGTTGTTTGCATTCTTAAATGGTGTGAAGAAGAGCTATACTTGCGAAGGAGTTGGTCTGTGTTTTGTGTTAACTTATGCCAGCTGCAAATGAACCAAACTTAAAGGTTTATGTTGTTTACTGGAAATATTAACATTTCTCTTTTTTTCTTTGAGTCTTTGTTAAATACAGTTCTAGTCAGTGTAGTTTCAGAGCCTCCTCCCCTACTATTCTAGAGTTGTGGCTCTTTTCCCCTTTCTTGTTTTTCTTTTTCTTTTAAAAAATGAAAGAGAACTAGATGGTTGAGAAGACCCAAAATAGCATATAGAGCTACGCCATTAGTTTACATAAAAGGCTGGACTGGTTAGGCTTTTAATTGCCTTAAGATTGTCGGTACTATGTGAGATGGCACATGTTTTAAAGATTTTAATATATAAATGCATTGGTATGTATCAGTAGTACAAATTATTATAGTTTAGTCAAATCTGGCAGAAAGGACAAGGTCTGAATGGGTGTGAACATAAATGAAGTCCAACAAAGAGGTGTGACGTCTTTTTTTAGAGGAACTGGCAGAGCATTAAGTTTTTCTGTGAGCTCTTCCACTCGTATATCTGTGGTGAAAACCACAATTTTTAGTTGTGTGACTGCTGTTTGGCAATTTATGAAATTCTCTTCACATTGAAAAAAAATACTAAAGCTATGTTTAATCATATGCAGTTTGGATGATAATATTTTTAATACCTGCCTTTACTGCCTTGGGAGAGTAGCTATGTTTTTTTTCTTGATTTCGTTTGTTTTTCCTGTTGAAAATTATGGATGTGCCAAATGTGATTAAGAGTACAGACTAAATAATACTCCATAGAAGTAAAACATGTTCCTTTGTCTTCTTTCATTTTATTATTTCACACTAGCATTATTCTGACACATGCTATGAATCAGAGCATAGCTATCATTTTTCTTTGCTGTTATTAGGTTTCTGGCTATTAAAATGATTAATCTGCTTGTTAATGAAATAACTGCAGTTTCTTATTCTAACCTAATCCCCAAACACTCATCTGTTCACAGCACAAAACAAATTAAGTAGTTTATATGATAAGGTTTAAGGATTGTTGTTTTGCCAGACACTAGTACTGATGTCTCTCATTTTGGCTGTGAATTTCAGTGTGGAGGTTTCCTGTAGTGCTTTTTGCTGTGGAGCAATCAACCCATTTATGGTATAGGAATTTCTAAAATGTAGTAATCCATTACACAGCAGATCTTTTTGTCTACCTTCTACAAGAAAGGGGAGTAGGATGCTTGTGTGTTGTATTGACAGGAAGTTTGCTGATGTAGATACAAGTGGAAAGTTTCCCAATATTAGACCTGGTTGAAGGCATCCAAAATTGCTATGATTGATCATTTGGTGTTTTATAACAAAAAGGCTCTACTAGAGAAAGAGGGAAGGGGGAGAGAATCATTTGCAATGTGTCTAAGACCACCAAACACTTGCAAATTAAAGTTTGGATTGAGTTATCCACATCTCCATGGTATTTTCATTCTACTGGTCACTAATTTAGACTTGTACAGAGCATGCCTTCTTGAGAAATTGCTGTAAAATGGAATATTTTATCTTCAAAGTGAGCTGTTTGATCATGACTGATCACGCTAGCTATTGGAAGATTTTCTCCTCTGCCTGGCTGAATCTTATTCAAGAGCTGGGCTTGAAAAGCCACAAGAGCTCTGAACTTATGAGAAGAATATAGAAGTATTAAAGTACGTCTCCAAGGAATAATGTTGTACTTTGTGAAGAGATCCATATTAACTCTGAGGAAACTAGAGTACTTTAATCAGCAAGAAATATCTTAGCTAAGAACTACCGTCTTTATTAGCACAAGTAGCAACGCCATTGACAAAAGTATAAGTGCTTCTTATGTTTGTCTTAACAGGACTGTGCACTTTGTATGTCTACCCTCAGGCAATTCAAAAATTCTTAATTTTTCAAGCTGTGGAGTATTTGCCCAAGGTATCATGACCAGAACAATGAGACTAGCCATGTCACTGGCTGGGTGAAAGGTTTTAATTTGCAGTATTTAATGTACATGATATGATCTCAATTAACTTCTTTTAAGTACTGCATGCCAGGGATGTACTTGAAAAGACCTTTGGTAAGTGATGTTTCATCCTACTTCCAATATATTGAGTGCATTGCATTTCCTGAACTGCAAAGTTCTGTCATCACCCACAGGCACTGACACAAAATCATTGTGGGTGAGGCGTGGTCCTATTTATAACGGGTGGAATTCAGGTCACTGTCTCTCTTGTTTACTGATCTGTTTAAACTTTGGTTTCCATGAAAACTCACACTTGAGATTTTGAAATTTTCTTTTTGATAGCAAGTTTTGCATATAAAATACAACAACATGATTGTAGGGGAAAAAAAAAAAAAAGGCCTGAAGTCCACAACATTAGCTGGCTTTGACTATGGGGGTTGTTCAAGCATACCCTACTGCCAACATGAACCTACTGCTCCTGAAACTGAAAAGCAACATTTTTGCATGACCTCTTGTGAACCCGGATCAGTCAGTTTCTTCCCACTTCAGGGCTAACTTTAGATATTGCTTAGGACAGTCTTTGCTTCCCTGTTTAGCCTCGCCTGCAGCATGGTCCTTGTCTTCTGTTGTGAATTGCCTGTGTGCATCAATCATGGCCCAGTTATGTCATTTCTCTCCTTTTGGATTTTACTTCCCTTGTGCTGATAGTGTTAAGATAGAAAACAGTCTGTTCCCTTTGTTTTCCATAGTGGAAATATCTACTTCAGTCTCTTGAAGCGAAGTAATGACGTTTACAAATAACACTAGAGAAACATGCCAGTCCATCTTCAAACCTTTCCTACATTTACTTGTTAGAAGCTCTGTCCCACTGGGCCCACAACAGAAGTTTATTTGTAGTGGTTAAGGTTTAGCAATAAAGAAATGTTAGAGATCAGAGTATTTTCCTTTGGTTCAAATGAGTCTGTATATTACATAAAGTGAACTGTTAAGGAACAGGAACAGAAACTGACTGATTTATTTATACCACAAAACATGAATCAGTTAAATATTTTTGGCATAACAAAAAGGAACATTATGAGAATCTCTTATCCTAAGGGGGAAAGAACATGTGTATTGTAATTGTTTTTAACATTTTCTGCCACCATTATACTATTTATGGTTTTGATTTGGATGACCTTACTCTGGCAGTGAATTTATGTCAGACATCACGGCCTACAGAAAATATTTTATATGTCTGAAGAGCCTGGCAACTGTTCTAATCTGAGACTCTGATCATTTTGGTATTTCTTTGTCACTATTGGTTAGTAAATTAGCGCTTCTTAGTTGTTAGCTCTTCTTTGAGCTATGGGAGAGAAATGATGCTTCAGTGTATTGCTGCAATCTCAAGGTACAGATAGAGCACAAATCATGTAATAAATAACAACATTACTAAAATGGCCACTGCAATGTGCAGTGTATTTGCTAGTCCAGAATGAAAATCTAGAGCATTCATTCTCAACACCTGTTCTGGGGAGAAGTAACTTTCTTGATGAAATAACTTCCAAGTCTTGGTAAGTGTTCTCCTCTTTGCTCTTTTCAGTGGAATGGAATGATACAGAATTGGCCATTTTCTCCAAGTTCTACATGAATCCCTCTGAAAAAAAAAGGGGGGTTAGTGTAAAAGCAAGGATTGGGGCTCTTTAGAAAGGAGGTAGAATATCTGTCCACAGGACCAGTATTTTGTGCCTTGAGATGCGAGCACAGCTCTGTTGGGGTGCGTATTGCTCACACAGAACACAGAACGGCTTCCACAAGGAGGGGTCCCTACTCCCTGCACAGCCACGGGAGCCCTGAAAGCACCATGGAATTACATGCCTGTCTCATTAGATAAAGGGAACTCTTGACTAAGGTTCACTTCAGAATGAAATGTTTAAAATGTGTTATTTATGTTCATTGAGAAAATGAAAGCACAGCTTCTTTTCCTTCCACAATGTCTCTGATAGCAGAAAGCTATTTTCAATAATATATGAAGAACTAATTTGAAGGCAAGGATACATTATGAAGATCACCAGGCTACATGCATTGCCATTATTTAAACTTTTGGGAAATCTCCTAGAAAGGAGATATACAAAAGAATGCACAGGCACAGAGTTACCCTAATTCATACAATCTGTTCATATCTTACATGGTCCCTAAGAAAATGTGTTTAATCTTTGTAGGCATTACTGAAGAGTAAGTTAATATCAAATAAATGCAGAAGTTTCTAAGTTACTTAGCTTTTTGACTAGTTGCTTTCACATGGGAAGTGACACCCCAATTATCTTTGAGCAATCTTTAGCAGTAGTAGCTATAGGAAACAAGAAATGAAAGAACAAAATTAGTGATATAAAACTGAATGGGCTATATTCAATAAGAAAAAAGCAGGAGGAACACCACTGATGTAAGTGAACTTATATTTGCATAAAATGAGAATCAAAGAGAGGCTATATTTTGCATTTAGCTCTATTTCACATAGTCTTTTGACATTTAAAAACTGTTCTCTCCCTTATAGAAGTCATATGGGGATGGAGTTCTCTATGGAGAACAATCACTAAATCCATGAAGAACTTTTTAATCTCTGTTGATTCTGGCAACAGTCTTTGGCAAAAGAAAGCAGCAGTGCTGTCTTACAGAAGATTGGCATGATTTCCCATGATGTAACAGGGTATGTAAATGATTCAGTACAGTCAATTTTGAGATAAAATAATTCTGAATAGAGATGGTCATGCAGGAATGCAAATTCTACAGTTTAAGAGTACAAATATGCAGTTAGGGTGAAGATGCAGTCTTTTGTGTCAAAATATTAGTGAATGTGCAAAATAAGAAACATCGAAGAACTCATTAAGTTAAAGAAGTTTCATGTGGTAATCTAGGCCACTTGCATATGATACGACTTTGCGACACTGAGAATAAATTCAGAGAGAAGAGAGGTAAATTAGCCTTTAAGCTGGATCTGAAGACAGGCAATAAGGAGAGAGAAAAGTTTGCCTCTTAGTGGCTGGATGGAGGAATAAGTGGCATTCTTCTGATTCTTTCAGACTCAGGGCATGAAGGAAAAATCAAATCTGACCATGTGGTTCTGCTTGATAAGAAATGCAATAGTGTTATCATGACAGAGAAGGAAGCTTTAGAATAAACATATTTTCCCCTTCCCCCTTTCTCTTTTCTTCCATCATTCTGCTCCTCTCAAATTCCATTATATTTACTTTTGCTATCTCTCAAGTTGTTTTCTTCATTCATTTTGTTCCTTTTTCCTGTTCCTCTATTTCACAGAATCTATCAAGGCAGCTTAGTCCCATGAGAGTTCATAGGCACTTTGGATGAGATTGCTCTTAAAGGTATTTTTGCTGATATGAATTCTTGCATGTGCTTACTGAATATCATACATATTTTTTGTTATTTTATCCATTATTTTTTGTAACCACTGCTCTCTTTTCCTGTCCTCTTATCCTTATTTGTTATACCCTGTCTGAAATGTAGACCACAATACAATTGAAGTGCAGTGCCTTAATCTATTCTGAAAGTTATATTCAAAATCCTGTGGTTTCTTATGTATTTTCTAGAAATATATCCCACTTGGGAGTGTATTTATAACATTACTTTTGTAGCAAGTGTCTTCTGCTGCGTATTCTTATAGCATATTATCAATTATGACAGTGACTCCAAGTAACAGTGAGTTGAGGAAATTAGGTGTGGCATTTCACAAGTTGCAAGTACATCCCATGGTGGGGTGAAGTTTGCTAGTTCTTTTCATAACAAGGTTGCATACTTTCCTACTTTCATTAAAAAATCTTTCTATTATACAGTCTGCACTGACTTACAATAATGATTTTTAAATCTGTTTTTCTTCCCCAAAAATGCTTGTGAAGTCTCGCCAACATAAAAAAAAAAAAAAAAGAGGCAAACAAACTGAATAAACATGTATCTGAAGGAAGAAATGGTTGGAACATAGAAATGTGTCTGATTCTTCTTCTTTGTGTATCTAGGAAATGCAAAACCAAGACCTGCAGAAGAAGTTGTTAGAAATAACCCTGGCCATTATAAACTTCTATCAGAAGCTGATCAAAGTAATGAGCTTCAGTCTGTAAAATCATAAGGGATGATTCTGTTCCCATCAGCAGGAAAATATTCTGGCAGCATCTGTTACTTCTTAATTTTTTTTGCATGTCGTAGTTTGTGTTGTTAGGAATCCTGCATGATTCCAGTTAAACTTTGAAAGCTGAGGGGCAGCTCTGTTGCTTTAATAACTTCTGCTGTTCCTGTGAAAGGTGTATATCTGCATGGCAACTTAGCATGTTCACTGTTCTCATTGTTTCACATATCCTGGCATGGACCAGTCATTGATTTAATTTATTCCTTTGTTAGCCTATGTCCAGCTGGTGAACTGGTAATCCTAGCAAAGGCTATGAAATGTGACAAAAATTAATCTAGATGTTTCTTCAATAAGTAGTAAAGAAGATATTTTACTACTCTGTGGTACCCTTCTCACTTTAATGACAGATAAATCTAATAATCTTATAGTGCATAGCTGTGTTTACTTCAAAGCATGCTCAAGATTAGGTAGAGGAACTTCAACAGCTCAGGATGGCAGCTATTTGTCTCTTTTCTTTACAGGCAGAGAAATTGAAATAGGGTGTCTGTGCTTTACAAGTAGAGAAATTGAGGTAGGGTGAGCAGCTACTTCATATAAATTGATCATGAACTTTGAATGTCTTTGCTCAAGAATACAGATTCTCAATAGGTTTTGAAGGCTTTCCAGCTAGTAGAAATTCTCTGCCTTCTCAGTATGTTAAGTGATAAAAGCAGTCAATAATAACATTCTGGCAATGCATTGCCTCATTCTGTTATAGTTAGCTGCAGGTATTAACAAATTTTCATTTGTCTATGTAAGTATAAATATGTAAATGATATTTTAATAATTCCCTCAGTTTTTCCTTTCTTACTAATAAACACTTCACTATAGTTCTGTGCTCAGTGTTCTTTTCCCTTTCCACCTCCACCCAACCTTTTCCCCTATATATTTCATAACTTGTTCTCCTTTATTGTGTCTTCCTCTAACAATAATGTATCAGCGAGATGTGTAATCTTTCAGAGTGGGTGGACGGTTTTTATAGCCCAAAAATTACAAATTGGAAAATAGGGAGGAAATATTATGCATGTTGAAAACTCCAGGACTTTGGAGACCACAGACCAAACTATCAAACTCCAGTGTGTGTTCTCTTAGCATTCAACCACTTAGATGTTTTCAAACGGAGGTTGAGCAGCATACAGGACCATCTCTGGATTGTCATCTTTACATCATTAGGCCAGCACTTATAGCTGTAAAAACTTCCAGCTGGAGCTTCAGGCTTCATCACACCTGAGACAAAAACAAGATATTGGGTACACTGGATAATACATGTTATCCCTGGGAGGCATGTGAAAAGATGGACTTTGATTTTGTTGGTAATTACTACAATGATTGTTGAGACAGGCTTTATAAATGTTGCAGGTTTTGGTCAGGTATAATAAATTCTTCTGTTACCATTTTCCTTGTTAGGATTACTTGGAGGCTTGGAAAGAGAAGTGAACGTCCGAGAAAAAAGATTTTAAGGGCAGTTTTCTTCCAGTATAGTTCATAATTGCATAACGATTTAAGACAGGCATTTCAGTACTGGATGGCTAAGTGGTACCTGGAACTGTCCAGATTTTTTGTGTTATAACTGCAGTAAAATTGCTTAGATGCTTATACCAGTCATTAGTGCAAAAAGGAAAAAACATAAAAAAGGAAACATAAAAAAGGAAACATAAAAAGGAAAAAAAAATTAAAAAAACATAGTCTTTCCAGAAATTTTTGTTTTCCAGACTGTTATCCATAGTGTTTTCATGCTTGTCACTAGAAGAAGCTTGCTGGTAGCAGATGGAATCTTGTAGTGGTCTTACCATTCTTTTGCAGCAACATATTATTCTCATGTATTGCTGTGTTGTCCTAATCCCCAAGCTTTGACATGCTAGTATCCTGAATAATGTATTTGTAAATTTTCTGAAAAAAGTACTGAGGTGCATTTTTTTACCTCAGCTGTCTAGACAGCACCAAAGGTCTAGAGACAAAGCAGACATTGGAGGCGACGACAGAGATGTTGCATAGACATGAAGGTTTAAGACAGGAAGTTTGGAGGGGGAAGTTGAAACCTGTAAATGAGATTCAAAGAGGAGAAGAAATATGATAAGCATCAGGCAAAGCAAATGATAATTCCAGCAACCTTGTGGATACACTGGAGAACAAGGCAAGGATTTCAGGAAGGAAGAGGAGGCAGTGGGGCAGAATCATTTTTCTTAATTTGGTCAAGGGCATATAATGCCTTGGTGCTTTTTCAACAGTAGATATTCCCAGCCGCTCTAGTCCTTGGAAATTTATTTGTGCTGCAGGTTACACTGACTATTTCTAGACATTTGCTGAAGGTAGGAGTAGGAAAGTATGTTTTAGTGGCAGTCAGTCTTGCAAATAAGTGCTGTAGCACCACTGTGCAATTAATGCCAAATGTATCATCGTGCCTTAGTCACTAAAAGGAATTTAAGATAGATGCCTGTTTCCTCAGTGAATAAAATACTATTTTGCCCTGACTAGACTAATTTTTACTGAGGACAGTGGTTAAATTATATTAACAATACCTCCCCCTTCAATATATCAACAAAATTAATGGAACGTATAATAAATTCCACACCAAAAAAAAAAAAAAAAAAAAGCAGCATCCATCCGCAATTATTTTCATTCTTTTTTGTACGATCAAGTGAAAAAAGTTGTGTTGAGTAGCTAGTGATGCAGTTATTCAATGTGCTATTGTCTTCAATGGATAACTAGTAGTTTTGTTTGGTGATCATTATGGGCAAATGTTTCCCATCATTGTTAATCTGAGGGCAGTTCCTGGTAGGAGGTCCATTGTAGATAAAGTTTCTCTGCCTGTGAATATTTTTACTCTATCTTTTAGACCCTCTGTAAGCTAGTGAAGCATGTGCGGTTGCACAGTCTCCTCTCGGTTTGTACCAGCTTTGGCTTCATGGAGAATGGCAAGGCGGGTAATGAAGAAGGTCTGAGGTATGTGGAAGTTTTTGTTTTATATCTCAAATCAGTCTGATGTGCTAACATCATCTTTAGAATAAAAAAGTAAGCCTACTTATTAATCCTGCATCCCTTCAACTTTTTCTCCCTCAAAAGTGATAACTCATTCATTGCATTCAGTGATTCTTAGAAGTTGGGGCTATGGATAATCAGCAGGTTATGTTTTCTTTATTGTGTGTATTGCTTTAAATGTGATATTTTGTTTTGTGGAAGTATCTAGAGTCTTAGGCTTTATTGAAGTAGTCAGTGAGCTGTGAAGGAGCACTAGTCAAGTAAGAAGTGAGCATAAATATCTTTAAAGCTTTTAGCCTTGCAAATTTATGGATCAAGTCTTCAAAAAAGCAGAACTGAGCTAGTTCACGCAATTTCTATGTATACTTTTCAGTTCATTCATTTATCTTTATATCTGCTGACAGTGAATTCATGTATTACTGTTACATTAAGTTATTTTTTTATGTAGAGTTTTGTTTCTTGTACTCAGGAGTACAGCATCTTAATCTTTTTCATGTTGTGGAAAAATATTTCATTCTTAAAGTGTCCTTTTGTGAGACCTGAGTAGATCAGAGCATTCAGAAAAGTAAGAACAAAAACAGAAAACTTGCAGACTTTGGATTATATTCCACCTTTCTGGTTTTCTATTTAAATTTTCACTTGTAATGCCAAATTCATACATTCTCAAAGTTGCAGAGGAAGGGAGTAGAAATAATTTCATTCGCTTGCTTTTTAAGTTAGCTTGAAAATGCTGACATCAGTGACCCTTTGACATGTACGAGCACTGACCAAACCAAGAGTTTTAAAACCCGTGGTCTTGTTAAGTTTAGTAAAACTTCTGTAAGCTGCTGAGATTTCCCTGGAGTAGTTCGCTAACAGACCTCTCCATTTTGCAGATCATTTTCCTATAGGATTGTTTAGCATTCTCAGCTGGTTTTAGTGTCAATAAAATAAGTTTTGTGTAAGCAATACCTTCTGTTAAATACTCCAGGTACATTACTGTAGGTATTTTGTCCATGGCTTTTTTTCATGTAGGGGAATGCAATGTAGTTCATCAACTGGTTGTGTATCTGTCGACCTGTTCCAGTCCTACCTGTACCTTCTGTATTTTCCTTCCAGCTTTTGGAATAAAGTTGCCAGACAGTAGGCCTGTTATCATGCTGGTGATGGTAATTACACAAAGTCCAGCTGACACAGCTGTGATAGCTGGGCCAGCGAATTGTACTATGCGGCCATATCTAAAATCAAAGTGATTTATAGGATTGACAGCAGACTATATGGTTCAAATATCAATTCCATATGCCATCCAGTTCCTTTTGATGGTTTCAGTCTTTACATGGTCATTAGTTCAGATTTGGGCCCAGTTCAAAAACAGAATTCAAGATGATATCATGTTAATTTGTGGGCTCTGTGAAATGAGTTGCTGTGAACAGTCCACTTCCTGGAGTGGAACAAACACTATCAGTTCCTGCATTCTTGATTATAATCTCAGTGAAGAGGAAGAGAATGGACTGGGAGGTACAATCCCATCAGGCCAGGACTGGAGTCCTGTGGAACAATATTGTGGAAGGCTCTTCATTGCCTTTTCTGCTTGTGTTAAAAGAGGACTTGGCTTCTAACATTATACTCCCATGAATTTAAAGCAGCTGCTGACTCATTTGGAAAGGTGAAACCACAGGCAGTTCTGAATAATCTGGTTTAAAGAAATGACTGTTTACTTTCTGCCTTTCATCATAGTATAAGGGCACAGATTTGATAAAGCTGCACAGCAATTAATTTTTTTTATATTTTAAGTAAGTGAATTATAGTTTAGATTGAAAAAGTACAAGCAAGCGCTCATCCTTTGACCTGGAATCCTTGAAGGGATCCTCTTGCAAGGGTTGGCAAGGTCTAGCCCTGATAAGAGATGAACTGATACAGATATTTGAATGAAAATCAAATGTCTAGAAACTGCTATTAGGTGATGATATGGTGTGTGAGAACAAACGGGTTTAAGACGACGGTTATCTTACATTAGCATTTTGGCTTGAAGACACGGCATTTTTGGGTGCAAATCCCAGTGTATTCGATTGGTTTGCAGAATACTTTTGGCATATGTGAGCTGGACTGTTCTTGGAGAAAATTAAACAAGAAACTTTCCTCTAGGTTTGCATCTCATTTGCTCCAAGCCCTGATACAGCCATTACAGTATGTACCAATGACTGATCCTTTGACCGATATAAAACCATACGTGGGGGAGACATTTAATCTGGGGACCAGTCTAAATCTAGTCCAAAGTGAAACTCTAGAAAAGTAGATAGTGTAAGCACAAAGGTCTGAGAATCAATTGGTGTTGTATACTGATCCATTCCTGTTGTGCCCAAATTACTTGTTAATGCAGACATAATGTACGTTAACAAGCTGACAGTTATTCAGTTCTATTTTTATCTTTCATTCTGAGAATTACTCCAAACCTCTGCTTTAGTGCTTTCTGGTAAAAAAGCAACAGCTACATCTGTGTCTGCAAACCTCACTGGCCATGCATTTGCTTTTTAGCAGAAAGTCTCCAGTAGAAAGATTTCTGAGTCCCCCACCCAACCCCAGATTCAGGAAAGGACATAGCAAACCTGCCCTAAAATCCTGGACTTAAGTGGTTTGTAATTTTACAGCTGGAAAGATTAACACTGCAAAGACACAGTGGAACTGTGTGATCCTCGGGGTTCTCATACATATCACTCATTCCACTCCTCATCGTTCCATTTTCCCTCACATTTTACAGTGTAAAGGTGATTCATTTAGACAGAAGAGAACAAATACCACTAGGCAGAAATCAATCTGTCTGCATAGAAGCTATTTTTAAAGCTGTTTAGAATAGCACACACTTTTTTCCTGAAATGTGTTCAAAGATCATCATTCATATGACAGAATGGTGTGTGCTCATGTAATTGCTGTTTTGGATTTCAGACAAAGTCTGTCTTGAATGCTTGGCAGCTCTTTGTTTTGAGTGCTTAGTATGCAGCAGTTATCCTGACACTGTGAAGTACAGTTCTGGGAGACGTGAACCAGCACCACAACCACACGACTGTGAAATTTCATCTTTTCAAAGTTCTGCAGGGAAAGGTGAATTGAGGGAGGGGATGATCCAGGTGTCAGCTGCATAGTTTTTAT
>JAVSBS010014563.1:38785-49109 GCA_033124195.1 Coracias cyanogaster | reverse complement strand
TGTGGTTCCATGAGGCAAGGTGAGCTATCTAGTAGCTTACCACTGCTGAAAGGATTATCTTGGTCCTTTGCTCCCAGCTAACCACACCCAGCACTTACTCTGAACCTGGTGTAGCTCTTGACACACTCCTGTGTGAGCCACTTCAACCTGTTCACCCACAATGAAAAGGGCAGCATTTTCCTGAGTTAACAAACTGAGTTGTTTTATGCAAATATTTGATAAAAGAGAATGAGAACAGAATCTTTCCCCTTTTTTTCCCCCCTTTTTTTTTGTTTTGATCAGATTCCTGCGAAACTGCATGATGAGGTACAGCTCTTATTTATTTATTGGGGTTTTTTTTACTGAGGAGGAAAACAAAAGGGTTAATTCAGATAACCAGAAAATACCGTCTTGTTAAAGGGAAAGCAAAAGGTGGTGCAAGAGCATGGGAGATACTTGGGGTTGGTATGTGTGCTTCTTGTTTGTCCTCCTTACAGTAAACATTCTTTTTAAATAGGTTCCAAGCTAGTTAGGCAAGGACTTTTCTTAAATTCAATGGCATTTCTCTGTGTCACATGATACGTTTGAAACACTGATTTCTGTATTGAATGATCGGAAGACTGGCATAGAGAAGGGGGACATTGTGTGCCCACATTCCTCTTGACAACAGAGAGCACTAGGATTACAAACAATTCTGAATTGGGGTCTGATTTCCCTGTGTATGTCTTCTTTTTCCATCTGGAAAATAATTTGTTTGCTGGAGGAATTTCTGCCTTTTCTACATTTGTCCAGGATTTATGGATGCTCAGTAGGTTAGGCAGAGACACTGTGCAGCTTGGAGATTCCAGATGCGTTCACATTACATGTTCAGAACAAACTGAGGGTGCATTTGCAGTAAGTCAGATGGTTTTTGGGCAGCATCACAGAAGCCTGCTGTGGAGCCAACATGAGTATTCTCGACAATTCCAATATGATCCAGAAGCACTGGGCTTAAGTATTTTATAATAAGCATGTAGTTTTCACTATCCATGAAATCTTGCGAAATATGACAGCCAAACCCTGCTGTAGAGAATTGTGGGAATGTGGCATGCAGGAATAGGAAAGAGTGGAAACAAAACTCGTAGTATCAGCATGTGCAGTGAGCCTGGCCGAAAACCAAAACGTGCCACTTTTTCTAAACAGAGCTTGTGAGGGCTATGTTGAAGGCTGTGAACATCAGTTCAACAGAAAGCAGCTTTTCCTGGAAGGTAGGATTATTTTTCTGGTTTTCCACATATTTTGCCCAACTGGCTGTCCCTTCTTCTTGGCAGGTGCACCACATTCCAAGCACTGGTACCCAGTTCAGTGTGTCTGAACCCTGGGAAACAATATTGGTTAAAGTTTTTGCTGCATAGTTTTTGTTCCATGGCACTTCACACATCCTTCCCCCCAGGACCCACCCTGTCTTACTGTTGAAGGTGGTACATAATCAGTAGCAGTCTCCTTCAGTTAGGTGGGTGTGCTAATAAGCTAAAGACAACAGGCAAAGGAAATACTATTCAGAGGCCTTGAGGTCCCTAGGGCTATGACTCAGATTAGGGACAGGGTGCAAATAATTGCTTTATTTGGTATCTGTTGCCTTCTTAAGTGCATTGTCATTGTTAAAAGTGAAAGACTGACGTAATCAATCCTTTTCTCCTTGTTTATAAGGGTGAGGTATGTGGATCATACTCCTGTTAAACAAACAGAGTCATACAAGGTTTTCCATGTTCTAGATGTAACTTGGCAAAGGCTGAGGAATCCAGAGTTCAGACTGCTGTTGCAGACATAATTAACTCCAGTGCCATTACATATAATGCAGCTACACTGTTCCCTATGGGACATCCAGTGCTTACCCTGTTCTGTGTAATGGGTTCAGAATATTAGTTCAAGTGTTCTGATTTAGCATGAGACTATATAAATAGCTCACAATGTCTGAAAAAGCTCAAAGAATGTGGCATGGACAAGATAACAAAGTACAAGTGGGTGCCCTAACTGCAACTGTAGGAGAAATTACCAGTGTAAAGTGGCATGAGAAAAATAGTCATAGTAAAATGATAATTATAATCCTCTGACCTGGCACTGATTTGCAGAAGGATTGCGGCTGTTGTTTCTGAATTCTTGCCAGAGAATTCTGTGCATCCTAAACCCATTCCTTCAAGCAGATACCACATGCTTTAAGTTTTAGGTTATTTAAAAGATGTATTTATTTGATTCAGTCTGGGGTTAATTTTATAATGAAGGAGAAAAGAGCTCATTAACAAAAAAAGCAATGTTTTTATACTCTGTGGTTTTCCAGCTAGTGGCTCTTATGAGAGATAAATAACTTACATGAATGCACTATATCTACTGCAGAGCTTGTAACCCACTGCGAGTTTTTGCCATAAATAAATTTTAGCTTTCTTCTGACTGCAGTCAGGACTGACGTTTGCTAGTATCAGCACACCAGATGCATTGCTATGCTATTATTAATTGTGAGCAGGAGCTTACTGAACAAACCCAAGGCAGGGACTGTGCTTTCAGCTTCCTATACTGCTCCCATGCACTGGTGATTAAAATGGAATACCGGGAATGCTGCATTTAAAACGAGTCTGACAGGAAGGATTAACTGGGGCAAGCACTGAATTGCACTTGACCTTGAATATTTCTGAAACGTACAAGTAAGAGAAGGTAAATGTTGAGGGACATCCTGAGGCTTTTATCTGAGCCCCCTATATAGCAGGAAAAGGGGGAAGTTACTTTTACTTTTTGTGAATGCCTAAGGATCTGAGCATGCTCTGTCGAGCAGGATACAGAGCAGACTGCAGCTCTGTTCTGTGTCTGTGAAGGAAATGAGCCCCACCTCAGCTAAAATGGGCAAAACATCCTTGGTAAACAGAGCATTGGGCAGAGCTTACACAATTAGCAATTACTTCATGAAACCCAGGCTGGCCACTGCCCAACTTTAACTGAACTTTTATCCTCCCACAACATTTTGTTTAGAAACTATTTTTATTTTTAAACAATAATACGCACTAGCAACACCCATCCTCGAGGACATCAACTGTTCTGACAGCCATCCCAACTCCTGCTTAAATCGGGAACAGCAGCTGCATCTCTTCTAACAGCAATGATGAAAAGTCAGTGATTAGTACTTAATGTCCTATACATCTTCATTAATGAAAGGGAAACAAATTGCTCCTATAATGCTGTATTGTTAAACTCAGTCCTGCACAAAGGGTTCCTTACAGTCATAATGGCAATGTGTTCTTCATGATGAAAAGTGAATATGTTGGAAACCTGTCAGGCAGGGAACAGGCTGAAGCCCCTAAAATCATCTCTGTCCTCAGATTGGGTTCAAACTGTGCCAGAGACGAAAGTATTTTGCTGACCCCAGTTTATGTGAGCAAGATTATGCCTTAGTTTGTTTCCAAGAACCAATCTTATTTTGTAGTTTGAAAAAAAAAAAAAAAAAGAACCTTTAGTCCTCTGCTGCTTCCAATAATGGCTTAGAGCAGCTCCTGAAGGTGGCCAGTGAGTGTTGTTAGTAAAATAACTGCTTGCTCTGATGGTTCCCCAAATCAAGTACCTCCTCCCTTTCCTACCAGCATACTCAGCTCTTCAGAATCCAGTCTTCCTGGCTCTTCTTGAAAATAGAATTGAAAGCACCACAGCACCACATATCAATAGGAAGCGATGTAGAGAAAACATGAGGATAGAATTTACTTTTGTTTCATAATCCAATTACTTTGGATACACTGAATCAATGGGGCTATTCCAGTTCTGAGAATAAGGCCTACTCATGTGAATACGTGCTTGGAATCTCAAGCTCTGCCAATTCATGCTGGCATGACTAAAGAGATTCCTGCTTCCAGCTCTCTGCCTATTCTCCTGCTAGATGCTATCAGGCCAGTGGGAGGAGTGGCTAGCTAGACAATGTTCCTGTCCTGAGAAGCCGCAGTCTGGTGCAGCAGCCCAAGCTGCCATAAAGTTCAGTTTTTCCTTTTCTGTGAGCAGCAGTTGCTGAGGGCTCTGATTCACACTCCTTGATGGATTTTGAGTTCAGCAGCTGAAAAGGTTACTACCCCATTATCACGCATAACTGCAACAGAAATTATAATCCGACCCTCCAATCTAAAGACAGGGGGTTAAACTCTGTTCTTTGAAGCTGTGAGCAGTATGGATCTGTCAAAGTCATCCAGGTCAGTAAAGTCAACTAGGCAATGTGTATTTATATGCATATAAACACATGCTTTTAAACACACAGTTGCCAGATAACTATGATCTCCCAGTGAATGTTCAATTCCTATATGGTTCTAAAATCAGGCTGGTTTTGTCAGCAGTTTATCAGATCATATACTGATGGTTTTTCACACCAAGAGAAGTAGTAGCAGAGCAGCATTGTAAGAAAAGTGATTTCTTGCATGCGTTATAAAGGAAATTGCTCTGAAGAATATTTATGATTTAAATGAGATCATCTGGGGCTTTTTCTCAAGAATGGAATAATAAAATTTTGAATGGATGCAGTTCTGTGTTTGTGTGAGAAGTGACATTGATTTTTTTTGTGGGAATCAAAACACAAACTGTTGCTCTGATTTAGAAAAATAATTTAAAGCTATTTTGGAAGTATAGTCTCCAAATTGCTACCCTTTGGGTGTAAAGCAAATGCAAGGCAAATGTCCGGATTTGCTGAATAAAAAATGATGCCAGTAGATAACTGTTTGGAATTATTTTGACTGCAGCCAGCAAATATATCTCATCACTATGGTTGCAAAAACAAACATCCACCAAAGAACTGAATCTGACACAGAGAAAATAATTAAGGGAAACGGAACAATTTCCAGCCTGTATTAAATTCTTCATGTTCCCTCACACAAATCAGTAGTTAGAGGGGTGAACTCTGACCTTGATGTGGATATTCTGTTTGAGTCCTTGCCACTCTGACAGTAGCAAATAGGACAAACATTATTTAAAAATAGAATGAAACTTGAGATCTATCTTCCTACTCAGAACCAATATATCCCACATTTTTGATGATGGATAAGAGGAGGTTAGAAACACATCTCAAGATCTGAATTCAAAAGTATAGTTTTGGTTTTGAGTTGAAATTGAAAATATTTTGGTTTTTACATCTGGTTTGGATGTAGTTAAAGCTAACAGGACTTTGCAAAAGTGCCTTACTCTTCAGGGTTCTTCTAGTTCATGTTTAATGGGATTGATCCATAGTTAAGCAAGTAAGGGTGTTTTATACCACTAACGTAAATAATTTCCTATAAAATGTATTAATATGTTTTTAACCTCAAATATTTTTAATTAATAACAACAATAAAAGGAAGAAAAGAAAGTATTATATATCCAGTGTTAGAAATCCATTAAAGGAATATAAAAGTCAGAGAGATTTTAGTATGAGGAGCACAGCTCACTTTGGAATGGCTGCTGTCCTTCCTTGTTGAAGTGTGGTGCAGCTGCTGACCTATCAGCATTTAAAGCCAGGCTGAACATGAAATTGGTGCTAGTTTTTCTGAGCATGGTTGGTTGGAAATAGCCGTTCAGCATCATCTCTTCCAGGATTTGAGGTGACCCTTTTTAGCAATCATGGGAGAGAGGAGAAGCCAGAGTAAGAAATAGTGCAGCTGTCCCAAACTAAGGCACCAGCTTTCATGAATCCAAGCTCTAAGATGAAGATAACACACCTGCTCCCCCGCAAAAACCAATAAACTAACCAACCAAAGATGCCCCCCCAAAAACAGCTCTGTGAATAAGAACCTCAATCTCTTATCTATAGTTTTCTGAGCTCAGTGGATTGTTCACTTTGCCATGACTGATTCTATGATGATAAGCTATACCAGCAATTTTAATGTTCTTCATCCTCTCCCTCTGGAAAGATCCAGTTTCTCTTAATAGTTCTGAAAGCTGGTGCACATCCACGGGACATGCATCCCATTCTCTGTTAAGAAGATGCAATGTGAGGGTTCCTTCCCCACACCCCATTGTTTGTTTGAAAAAACTGAATCAGGAAGGCTGAAAGACATGTGAATCCATATCAGCAGAAGAGTGGACTGTAATAACTTCCTGATAATATGCTTATTATTCCATACTATCCCATCCAAAGAAAAACACTATCTTACTCAACAGAGCTTACACTGAAACCAAATGATATGTGCATACTTACAAAGGTACTATTGAATTAAGTAATACAGTGATGCACTTCCAAAATCTTTTTGGCATCAGCTTACTTAAAATTAAAGGTAGAAATCCATATTTACATTGCAGTTCATGATAGCCACAAACTTTACAGCAAACATTTCTGAGATGGGAAGGGAGTAAGGATGTAGTTCTATCTTACCTCTTATGTGTTTTGCACCAGAAAATAGGCTGAAAAATATTGAAATTAACACTTTTCATGTAATTCCCATACTTTAGGTATATATTTTAGAAAAGCAAATAATACAAATGCATTTCCTGCCCCCCACAGTCAGCAGTAATAGTGACATCATATAATGGGAATGTACACAATGCCAAAAGTATCCTGCTGGTTTGTATTAGTTTCCCCGGTCAGGAACATCCTGTGTAGCACTAGTTAAGCTTTACCAGTATGAAAATAGACAGATGATAGTCTACTTGAACAAAGAGTGAAGGAAGAGTTCACTGTGGAGAGAAGCTTCCCTGCACCCAGCAAAGATGGTAAGCAAAGCTGTTAGGAACATTTCAAAGGTGGATTCCTTAGTCCTCTTCAGATGTAAATTTGTCAGTGCTCTTTTAGTATAAATTTAACACCTTCTCCTCCTCAAAAATAGTAGCACAGTAAAGAGAAGAATGAGAGATGAGATGAAAGTTATTATATATAGTCTTTTGAACTGACCCCCTTCATCCAGACAAATGTTGACATACTTCCCAGAACAGATGGAGAAACTAACCTGGGAACTGAGAAGAAAGTGGGTCCTTAGGGAAGGAGGGGAAAATAAGTGCTGTTGTATGTTTAGAACAAATGGTGAGCCATGGTCAGGCCTGGTAACAGGGACTTCTCACAGGGTTTGTTTAGGTGGAACTTTGCTGGGTGTTCTCTGCTGTTACACTAATGTGAGCAATAAAAACACCTATTTCTTGTTATTAGTTGGAAAAAGTTCATTTTGCGAGGATGGATTTGAAAACCTCTGTGCTGAGAAGGGAGCATGGGGTGGCATTTCTTCCCTGGATAAAAGTTCAGCTTCTGCTATTGTTAGCAACAGCTGTATGTGTAACTGTGGGGCTGCTATGGATGAAATGAAAGGCAACTTCAATATGTTTTCCTTTTCCTTCCTGAAGTCCAGAAGCTATACAATCCCTTCTGAAATCAATATATGCTACAATAGTAGCTAACATACTTTTCATTTCATGAGGTACTGTTTGACTTAATGCTGGACACAGCCAAAAGAACTTTCTATTAAGTCCTTTATAAAATCCCTTCTTGAATCCTTTGAAAGTTTATCTTTTCAAAAACAGAATCTTATCCTCAATTTCTACTTGTTTTGGCAAAAGTTCGAGCAACACCCTGTGTGTTAACTGGTGATGAAGGTGACAGCAGTTTAATGGTAACTCATTTAGTATGTGTGTTACTCATATCTCTACAGTAGCCAATTAAAATTGAGCTGATGTCAAGCTGCTGGTGATAATAAGAGTGGCAGTATCATTGTAGTTAATCAATGCATGCTTTGAAAATTGAGGTCCTTAGGAAGATTAGAGAACAGGAAAAGCAACAACCTTGTATTTGAACTACATATTTACTGAAGATCTCAGCCCACTGGTAGGAGGTATATTGAGCAGATGGGTTGGCAGAGACACACAGACAGCTGGTTTTGTCTGGCATACAGGTGTTTAACTTGGCTGCTTGCAGATTAGCTACTAGATGCCAGATTTTTTGAGGGGATCACATTGTTTAAGAAAAAGTGGCTCTTGTCCATTCCTATAGCAAGTTCAGTGAATGAGGTAGAGAGACTATTTTTACTTCCTTCCTACTCACCTCTTTGACACGGTCCAAAAATCCCATTCACCTTCTGCCAGAGTCGGATTTAGATAGAGAAAACAGTCATTGCAGTTACGGTACTGTGGTTTTGCCTTTTCTTGTGGTAGAAACAGAAAATGGAGCAAAAGCAGACATTGCTGGTGTTCAATATTCAAACCATTCTTAATGTTTTGTCATTCTTCAGAGAATTCTTTTTGGCTTGTTTTTGATATACAGACAAACATTAGCTAAGCTCTGTGTGCCTTTATTTGAAATACTGTTTTTCAGTAGTTCCAAGATGAGCTAGTACTTGATTGTAGTTATACTGGGATTCGGTGCTGTGAAAGTTTTGGAGTTTGTCCAAAAGTTAGACTGCAGACATAGCTGTATAACATCCACAAGCCAGTTTGCTCTTTCCAAGTTGTAGTGAGCCATAAAGTAAATGTATTTTATGCACTAGTAATAGATGTCATCTGAGAATCTTCAACAGTGGTGTCAGATACACATGATTAATGAAATGCTGTCTACTAGAGTGTCAAATGCAGACTTGTTATAATTAGGTTAAATAAATATGCCCTGAGCATAATATTGTCATTGGTGTACTTTTCTTCTGGAGCGAAGTATGATTGCAGCCTAGAATGACTTGAGACTGCTGTTGAAGCCAAAGTTCTCCTGTTGCATTTTTGTCTGGTATTCTGACCTGACTGCCCTGTCAAGAGGAATCACTTAATTCCTTTTGCAACATCTGTCTTTTTTGTGTGGAATCAAATCTGTAAGAGGCTGGGCAACCTCACTTAAATTCAGACATGAATTTCTGACCATTGTGAAAGGACAATAGTCAAATTTAATCTGACTTTGTTATCTTTAATCAAGAAATAAGAACATATGTAGAATGTAATATTTTGTTCTTGCTCCACAACAAAGGCTGATTTTCATTACTTTAAGTTATAAACACTCAAAATGCTATTAAAAAGCTCTTTCTAGTAGTGTGCTTTATGATGCAAGTTGTGCAGTCCATGTCCTGAATAGTGCATTGAAAATGTAAATCCTACCATCAGAATGCACTTGGTCTGAAAAGCTTGTTATAGGGATCTGTATTTTTGTTAAAGAAACATGTGCAAAGACTCTGAGCTTGTCAACTTAATTTTTTAGCGATAATTTTTGTTGGCATGAGATTATAGCAGCAGCTGTATTCAGTTAACAGGTAACTCGTAATACATACGTGTGTATTTGTGTGCGTGTGATTGAATAAATAAACACATAAATGAACTTTCTGGTGTATATATATATAGAAAGTTAATTCTGCAGTAAAGTTGTCAGACATTACAATTTAAAATAAAGCTACTGGACCATAGCAACAGCCATTCTGAAGTACTCTATTTCTATGTGTATGCTTGTTTTTTTAAAGGAATTCTTTTTTCTTTTTCTTTTTTTTTTTTTAATGGAAGGAGGAGGTGTCAGACAACTGTAGAAAAAGGAATGTGTTTATATTTGAGATGAGCAATCCTGTTATGCTATTTCCAAGTCTGCTTTAATGCAGCATGTTTTCATTATGCTTCAGAGAGATGGCAAAAAAGGAAGAAAAAAAAATCAATGAAAATGCAGACAGAGCCAAGTAAGAGTGAAATAAAAAAAAAAAAAAAGAATCAAGAGAAGCCTGTGTGTAAAGAAGCAAAGTGGGAAAATGAAAATTTTAATGCAAATAAATATCTGTGCCAGTCTACTTTTTAGAGACTGCTCTGTTTCAATAGAAGTTCAGTTAGTAGAAAACCAGAGTTATTAAAACTAAGAAAAGGGAGTCATTATTTGAAAGTAATATGAATTTAACTGATGGAAGAAACAGGTCCATAAACTGTAGCAAGTTTTGTGAGCACTAAATATAGTTTGAGAAGTTTGAACTGCTCTTTTAACTCTTAGATATCTTGGTTTCTATTGTACGCTTGTAAATCATGACAGTTCTCTGGTTATGAACTGTGTCGCTTAGTGGATTTCTCCGAGAACTGCAAGTCTGATTTTAAGTGTTTTGCATATTCATATTCCTTCCATGTGACATGATTGACTAAAACTTTACCACTTAATGATGTGTCTCAAGAAATGTTGTGGTATCTCTTGACCTGTTACACAACAGTCTGGTAGTGTTCGCATATTTAGCTAAGACATATCTGAGGTATGTCACCGTCTGCCTTTAGAACAGGCAAGTAGCTGTAAGTGAAATTTGGTCTTTGCGATGCATTTTAGACATCCACAGCTCTTTGTCTGAATTAATCAAATCAACCAGTAGATTTTTGGCTTCCTGTAGATGCAGCTTAAATGTCACTTTCTATCTTCAAGCTGCTATTTTGAAAATTGGTGATGTGTAGGTGGAAA
>JAVSBS010014563.1:24347-38745 GCA_033124195.1 Coracias cyanogaster | reverse complement strand
GAAGCAGCAAATGGTTTCTTAGAAAGGGATCTTCCACCTCTGCTACTTCTGTTTTGGACTCTGATGCAAGTGGCTATTGGAAATGAAATTAGGAAAATAATACTGTGGGTCTGGACAAATGATCTGCAGTTGTTTAACAGTGAACTACTACCAGCCTGAATCTGTACAGATGCCAGCAGTCATCAAACCAGGAGCTCAAAAAGAATCAAAGGGTAATTGTCATTTGGAAGGCAAATTGTAAAATGATTAGCACCTTCTCTTCATAGCTGGCACTGGAGACTTATCCCAGGGAAGCCCTGCAGAAGACTGGCCTGCTGGAAGATGTACAGCTCTGGGAGAGGGTAAGGAGAACCAGCTTCTCACCACAGTTCAGCACCTTGGAGGAGTTTGCAAGAGTCTGTCACGGGTAGAGGTTTTACTCTCAGCCTGAGGTAAATCATGAAAATTTGCTCCTGAACAGTCATTTTGCTGAGTGCCTCTAAATCAGTTTTTCAGTCATGCCAGTTACCGAGTTGACAGTCACCTTCATTTAAAACAGAGAGTGCAAGCTTCACTGTCCTCAGTCCTGTGAGGCTGTTCTAGAAGAGATGGTGTCTGCTCCACCCTCCCTCCCTGGGGTACTGCAGCTCCCCAAAGACCCCTAACCGATGGCTGAATGCTGCAAGTTACTCTCCAGAATGTGTCATTACTGCTGTTTTAATGTAGTGACTGATTTATTATGCAAGTCTGTGGTTGCACTGTAATCAAAAATCCATATGGCTTGAGGGAGACAGGATAGGGTAACCAACATTAGTGTATGGTGAGTTTGAACTCTTAGGTGTTGAGTTGTCACTAAAAATATTTGGCTTCCCTTTAATATGCTACTCAGTAGATTGCCTTCCTATTCTAAGCAAAAAAAAAGGTGATATTGAATTAAAAGACCTTGTATATTAAAGAGAGTCAAAAGACTTAAAAGAGGGGGACAATAGGGCAGTCATATAGAATGTGATATCTGAAACAAGAGCCAATTTTAAAAATGATTAGCTGTTTACTGGCCAAAGAAAATAAGTCTCTGTCAGATCTAACCTGCCTACTCCTCTCGTAAGGCTCATATACCAACATGTGGGAGCTCTGTGGTGGAAATTTACATTTAATTCTGGTTTGTTTTACTTGGTGACTGTATTCCTCCAACTTTATTGATTTCAGCATTCAATACTTTAATGCTGCATCACAATAAAAGATACCCAACAGCACTGTCAATCAGTTCTGCAAAATAATGCAAGTATCAGTTCTGCAAAATAATGCAAGTATCACTTCCACTTAATGACATGTAGCATTACTCCCAGTGATTGGCCTAGAAGAAAAGGTTCTTTGACCCATGAGGATCAAATTTCATGTCTCCACAACAGATGCATGAAAAATGTACTGACTATCAGTCATTAACTGGCTGTTACAACTATAATGTAATTTCTTGATTTGGAATCCATTCATTAATGAACTTGTGTTAAAACAACATTGTTGCGTTTGCACTTTTTTGGGGTAAAGTGACACATCATTTGGTCTTCTTAGAAAATAAGAATCACCTTACAGCCCGTGGGCCCATATAGTCCAACATTTTGTCTCCAAAAATGGAGCATTACAGACAAATCTGTCATGATTCCTGGATGTACAAAACAGCAATATCAAAAGCTGGCATAAAATCATTTTGCCATCCAAGGTAGTGGGCCACAGTTACACACATATAGTAGTGAGGAAAAAATACTGACCTTACGAAGAGAGCAGGGAAGCTGTCAGAAGATAAGGGGGAGCACATTTTCACCAGTAGGCAGAACGTCCAGCTGCACATGATCCCCGGTTTGTGCCTCATGAAGCAGAAGGATGGCAAGGATGGCAGAAACAGCAAGATCACGACCAATGAGATAGACAATAAATTGCAAGAAGAGTTAAAGCAGCTGGAGAAAACCCAAGAATGTTGAGAACTTTAGTACTTCAGGAGCTGTATCACTGAACATCAGTGTGTCCACTGTCAGCAACAGAGCCTTGTTGGAAAAATAACTATCAGAGAAGAATAAGAACAGAGCAAGAACATTTGATACATCTGCCATAGCTGTGTTTCAGCTATTTTTAATTCAGGGCATATCCTGAACCTGTGGTGGTTTGTCTGTAGAGAAAGCCTAAAGGATTTATTTTCCAGGTACATGTTCATACTTGTCACAAACTCACACAAGTTTCTTAGATCCATGATATCCTTTAAAAATTAGTTTCACTGTTGCCTGTTGCATGAAGAAAATCACTTTTGAACCTACTTGTTTATGCCTGGTTCTTGTATTGAAAGAGTCAGCAAACAGTCATTCTTTATCTAACTCCTTTACATCATTAATGATTTTGCAGCCTTCTCCTCTTTATCCATTCTGAAGTTTCCCTGCCTGTCTAGTAATTTTCTATATTAATGCTCTTAAAAAATCTTTAACCATCCTTGTTACCTTTCTCAGAATAGTTCCCAGTCCTAACATCTCTTTCTTAAAATGAGGGGACCAGAATAGGGCATAGAATTTAGGATGTGGATGAGTCATGTATTTATATGATAGCAAAAACATCTTTTGTGTCTTCTTGTCTGTTAATTCCTGATTCCTCTTTCTGAGGCTTTTCTATGCGAATTTATTCTATTGAGTGTTTTGCAAAGAAAAAAGTGAGAAGATTGCTGAGTATATTGGGCCTGCTTTAAAAAGCTTGTTGCATAATAAGACATAGATATCCTATTATCCATGTATTCTTCAGAAACCACATAGCTTTCTTTCTGGAGTATACAATTTACTTGGAATCCTGCGTCCAATTTTCAAACAGGCATCTCTACCTGAATATGTGCATTTCCAAGGTCTGTTAGTTGATACATACAGAACTTTTAACAAAATGCTCTTCACTTTCAGCTTCCTTAAAGAAATGTCATATACATTTTAAACCTCTAGCATTAAATACAAATGTAATGTAGACTGTAGACGTTATGCTTGGGAAATCTGTGTACTTAATATTGGGTAACGTGTGGCTCATGCAGCTGTTTTAACTCTCTTATGTAATAGCAAAAAAAAATTACATTCTACAGGATATTTGGAATAGGAAAACATTATCCTAATCAATTCTATAGGTTTTCTTCCATAATGTCTTTGCTGCTGCTGATCCCTCTCAGTGAAATCATGTCTATTACCACTTCCTATGCCTTTTTACATTCTCTTTTCTTAACCTTGTTTCTCTGAGACAAACCTGATTTTTATCCTGTTATTTGCTTACATTAGATTGTCTTCACCACAGTCCTTTCTTCAGAGCATAAACGTTCAAGCTAGGTTTACCAAGTTAGCTAATTTTAAAGTAACAGTTTAGAGCTGGAGTAAGGAGTTTGTCAGGCAAGTTTACTGAATTTCCACAGTAATTGACAGCTTTGACTAGACCTTGACCAGCCCTTAGCAAACCAACACTGGTTTGGGGTATGTCTACATTATGCTATGAATGTATATGTTGATAGATTTTCTGTAGCTCTTTGAAAGTCTGGCCTCTGTTTTATAGAGTTCACATGTTTTCAGTTGTGAAAACAGAAGAAAATGATCAAGTATTTACCTTGCTCCTTCACATGCCAAACATCTCAAATTGAAATAATTTCTGCATTGTAGTGACTGCTTTGGTCAGAGAAACTCAATGTACTTTACTGACATTAACTTTTTAACCTTCATAATACTTTTGTGCACCTGGTAAGTGTTGTTAACTCCATTTTACAGCTGAAAAACACAGAGATAAAAGAGGGTGGAAACCACATTTTCAAAAATGACTTTTAAAAAACCTAAGTGCGAAAATTCAGGAACCCCTGCTTGAATTTGTGTGTTAGTCATTTGCCAGTGTCACCTAGGAAATGTAGCAATTTTGGCAATGAATCTTCTGAGTCTTGCTTTTCAGTTTTATTTGCACTTTAAACATATTGTTTCAAAATAAAATGTACGCTTTACTTCACTAGCAGTCAGATCTACCAAGAATAAATACTACAATACTGGCTTCATCATGCTAGTAAGCGCTATGCTCCAGCCAATTTATTTAATAGTGATGTTATTTATAGAAAGCTCCTTCACGTGATGTTGTTGCCAGTAACACAGATGTCCCTTGAATGTACTCTATTTTAAATAAAGGTGAAAGGCTAAGGAAAATATAAAAGAACCCACCTTTAATATTTGAATTCAACAATAACAAGCAGGGTGTGGCCACTCTGAAACCATGGCTTGTCGGATGCTTGGGAGAAGGGAAGGGTGGGAAAGCTCTCTGCTTACCAGTTCCACAGTCTTCTTAGTAAAAAACACATCTGACACCAGCGATTGTGGCCTGAAAGATACAGTGAGAAAGGGTGGTGCTTGCAGTTGTTGCAATAAATAATCTCGCTAGTACTTAGAATGTAGCCATGGAATGAGCAGTTTTATGGGCATTAATGTACTTAATCTTTGAGAAGTTGTGAATGAAACCTCAAGAATTGTCACCTGCATGTTTAAAAAAAAAAAAAAAGAAGAAGAAAAAAGTTTACTTTCTTTAGATTGCTTTTTTCCCCCCAAGGACACTGTAAGGCTCTTGACATAAAGCTTATCCTCTTATCCTGAAAGTTTCTCCTTCATGCTCAATTTTCTGTACTTAAACCGGACACAGTGATGCTTTAAGTGTTTAAAATGAGACTTACAGGCTGCTATTTACAGAAATTGCTGTCTCTCCTGTATGACAGTGGTTTGATAGTAGATCAGATTCACAGGAATGTGGGTAGGTCAGAGACAGAAAAATGCACATTTTTCACAGGGATAATCCTCCTGGGAGTAATGTGAAGTGTTTGTTGTTTGGTTTTCTCTTGTGGTTTTGTTGTTGTTGGGGGGTTGGTTGGGACGGGGAGCAGGGTCGTTGTTTGGGGGTTTGGTTTGGTGTGGTTTGGTTTCTGGTGGTGGTTTTTAAATTAGAAAGTAAGAACCAGAAGTTTTTGTGAACTGAAACTTTAAAGCTTAAATAATATGAATTTACCTGAAATCAACTTAGTAGAAGCTAGAGGCATCCTAGCCGTGGAAAAACAAATCACATATACTTCCACCCAGAATAGACTTCCAGTAACCTACAGTCACCCGCAACTTGCTCTCCAACATATGAGGTCACCTGGAACGAGCACTTGCTTTTCTGAATTCTCCTTTTATTGGGGTTTATTCATCTAGTTCTGATTCAAGAGGAGTTAGAACCTACAAAAAAAATACTAGTGCTGTACAAAATCACAGCCAATGTGCTTTGCTATTCCAGAAAATGCTACCAAATAACTTCCACTCTGTCTTGTCTAGCTGTGAAGAATTTTATTCTGAGAAAAGGGAGTATTTTTCAGAGTGTTTCACGGTTGAGTGTCTGTCATAGAACAGACTGTTAAAAAATGGTACAAGTAGGTTGTAGTGAGCCTAGTATATAGACAGATTTTGTCTGGGCTCATTCAGCACATGGAAAAAGTATTTCATCTCATTTCTGCACAAAGTGACACCACAAAGCCATTGCATTTATCTTTCCTGATGTGGTGTTGTGTTGTTCAGTACTGCACGTAGTCTCCACTGACTTTGGAACAAGCTGGTAGGATTGAGCAAAACTCTTTCATTTTCACAGTTACAAGGAAAAGGGAGATCCTAAAAGAGAAAGTTAACTACCAAATAATGATTAGGCTCCCTATACAGCAACATCACACACACCTGAAGTAACTGACTTTGTTAAGGCTTGCTAGCCAGGGATTGTGCAGTTATTTCTGTTGCTTTCTATACCTTGCACAGGTACTGCAAGTAATTTAATCACTTTTGGCCATCTCCTACATAGGGCTTTTATTCTCTGACCTTTTGCCTCTGTTGTCTCTCCGGACTAAAGGCTCCTTAGGCACTACAGTGCCTAAGCCCTGTACAGCCTGATCAGACGTGGGGCCCCTTGCACACTGTCATCTGGCAAACACCATAACGCCGTTCATAATGTTTTACAATAACCCTTTTCTTCAGTTCCCAAGGAGAAGACATAATGTATTGTGTTAAAGGAACAACTCTCATCTGGTAACATTAAAAATGTTCTGAACTGCTCTCTGGTCACCCCAGAAGTCAGATGAAGTTGTAAAATCCCTTTCAGCAAGTTGGTGTGATTTTAACACAGATTCAGATCTCAGCTTGGAAATGCTTCCTCTGAACAGAGTTCCTTTGAACAGCTATGGTGTGAAATGAACTCAGAATGATCACGGGTGTTTCAGGGTTTCAGGTTTTGTAGCAGTGTTTATCAATGCCTTTTGGCTTGCTAGAGCCTTTCCAGCTTGAATTCATAATTAAGAGGGGAGGAAAAATTCAGCTATTGCAAGTACGTTAACGCAAGGCGATTTATTGCATGTACACTGCAAAATGACAGCAATGACTCTCCAAACTGTCCAAGCACAGGGAGCTGTTTTTGTCAAATACTTATGGTATGACTGGACACATGCTCAAACTAAGATCTTTGTTTAGTAAATACTGAATATTCCCTAGTCCTTTATATCCTGTCGTCATTTCCTTTGTACAGCTTGCAGCTGTAGTTTCAAGCCAATGTACAAAAGTCGTTGGTTAGAGTTTCGTAAGTGTGTTTAACTATCTGACAGAGATCTTTCCTGATGGCTTTTCCTCTCAACAAAGTTCTTGGAGTTCTGTAGCCTGCATCCAAACTATCCTATACCAGCATCTTTCATGTATAAGTTGTACTCGGTAGATTCATTCATGATACATTTAAGAAGTATGACTATACTGTAATACAAATATAAATATATACATATATGTATAAATATATATTAAAAACTAGGGAACTTGGCTGCCATGTAGTCAGTTAGTGGTTATGGAAAACCACAGGCTCTGGGGTGGAGATTGCCATAGTATTACATTAGCTATTTTCTCACAATTTAAGAAGCAGCAGCTCAAAACGCTGTGATCCAGACAGTAAAATACCCAACCATAAAGCAGTACCTCCATGTAGGCCCAGGTGTCTCACCAGGCCTCTGAAAAGTGGTGGTTGAAAGGGGGTGTTGGCTAGTTCATGAGTAGTCACAGGGTCCTGTGAGTTGGGCAGGAATGGGAAAAGGGGGAAATTGTGTAGTGGTGAAGCCTTGTGATAAGGAACATACACTGAGCTGTGTAAAATGAGTGGAGCATAGGAAAACTGTTCACCTTGGGTCTTCACAGGACTTATACCCCTGTTCGGCACAAAGAGGGAGACCAGCAATATTGCAGGGTGTTTTTTTCCAGTTTGGAGTTGTGGGCAGAGCACAGGGGTTTTGGACTGAAATTTTCTTTTTTTTTTTTTTTTTCTCCCAATTGTTATGAAATGGATTTGTGTGTGTGTGTGATTTTATTTTTTTTTTTCTGTTGTATTGTCCTCCTCCTGTATGTCTCTGTCCTTTGAGTTGAATGTGCAAGTGATTAACACCAAGACAGAGTTGAATAGTAAACATCTGTGTTAGGGCTGCTGCCCTTCTTAAGCTCTGCCAGAGGACTTTGGCTGTGTAGAGCTAGGCAGGAGAGGAGTTTGGATGCTAACATCTCTAAGTCAGGAAACATGTTAAAACTGTAAGCACCAGTCAAGTATGTCACTGAATAATTCTTATGAGGTAGCATGATTCAGCTCAGTGGCCTCAAGGTGGAAGGCAAGCCATTATTTTCATTTTTTCTGCCTTGCAGAATTTCTAAGTGCTTCAAAGCCACAGGGTGAAACCTGCAAATTTTGGAAATATTTAAACTGTGTACCTCCTGGGAGTTGTTCTATAAATGATGGCATAAAGGGCATAGAAAAACATAATGAAGAGGAAGAAAAACCCTAACAACCAAAGCAACTAGCTGAAAACTTAGATGAGGTAGAAGTCATGCTCAATTCTCTGCAGACTCCCAGCCTAAGCATAGCAATCCTGAGCAGGTAGCATTCAGCAGGCAGCATCCTATTTCCCACCCTTACCAATTGCTGTGATTCTTCCAGAGGTGGGTTTTTCTGGTGTTAAGACAATGGAGCAGCACAAGCTTTCACAAATATGGAAGTCAGAACCTCTGTCTGAAAATGAAATTATTCTTTTGACAGAGTAGCAGAAGAAAGATGATAAATACCATTACCACACCAAGCGAAGCACTACATTTGCAGTGTCCAGGGTATCAAACCAATAATCAGTTCATTCAGTTTCAAATTAACCTCATTAGATTTTGTAAATGTAAAACCTCTTTTGAAAGATTACTTCAAACCTGACCCTTACTCCAGAGAAATGGCTGGAATTTGACCTCTTTCTAATAGCTTTAATTTATCCCCCTTTTAGTTAAATTCATTATGATGTCACCAATGAACAAAATAATCTGTGTCTTCTGCCAGAATACTTCATAAAATGTTATCTGTCTTCCAGGGAGGGTGGGGAGAGGAGACCTCTTTGTTTAAAAATTACATTAATTAAAAAACAAAGATTATATAGAACATGTATTTTATGATTAAACAATCTTAGAAGCCATTTTAAGAATTAGGAATTGTTTTGTCTTTCACGCACAATGGTTCTTACCAATTCATTTACATCACTAATTATCTTGCAGAAATAAAAAACTGCTTCATGAAGGCTCCACTCCTGGATCACAGCCCACAGCTTCACAGTCATATCTGCTCATGGGAATTTTAGCACAATATTCCCCCAGGTGCTACAATTGGGTCAGCAGGTCTCTTGGGAGCTTGAGCACAGACGTGGCTCTGGGGGACTTGGACAGCTTTAGCACTTCTCACAGCAGACACCATCCAGGGTACAGGAAGTGAGTATCTATTTATTTTCTCCAGGTAGATTATGGAGTAGGAGCAGATCCATATAATGGCTTTTCTGCTCCATAGTTCCCCAAGGCTGTTGCTCAGCTGGAAGCAAGGGTTCGTGAGTCAGCAGTCTGTCTGTGTCCTTAAGGTGTCATCATCCTTTGCACTCTTTGGGTGATAAGCCTGTAAGATTTTTGCATTCAGCTTCATGATATGTGGTAGTGAACATGCTTCACTGCCATTCCCAGAATAAAATATTGTCAGTGTAGCAAGAAAGGTAGCTCTAACAGCACAGATTTTGAGGAGTAATTTTTTCTTTCTTTTCTTAAGACACTGTGGATTGAGCTTTTTCTGTTTTATCTGGGTGTCCCACCTGTTCCAGCTGCACTAGCAGGGTTGTATTTAGTTTGCGAGGTTCAAGGTTAGCCTCATATTGGGCTCAGACCATGGTCAAGAAATATAAACATGTAAAAGGCATGTGATATGAACGCCCTTAGGAAATGCCATATGGTGCTCTTCTTCCTCCCTATCCTTGCTAGTGAAAGCCCACTGATATTTTTGGCAGTGAATCCTCCAGGAGAGAACAGATAAGCACCTAGACAAAACTGCAGCACAGCAAGGCTTGATCTTAGATGAGAGTTTATCCCTCATCTGAAAGCCTTAATCAGGCAAATCCTACGTGGGACTGGTGTTTGCAGACTTATTGTTTCTGCCTGTCTTTTGTGAATCATGGAAAGAAATATCATCTCAGTTCTCTCTGAGATGCATCCAGGCTGCTTTAACCTGCGTATTGTGGCTCTTGGGGTATATTTGTATTGCATAATAGAGATACCTGTTCTGGCTACAGGCAAGCTTTTCTCCAGAGCCAGAAGCAGTACAGCTGTGCCAGTGGTGTTTTGCATAAGACTAATTGTCATGTGCTGATATGTCTGTGTGGCCGTGCTCTGGGCAGCACAGTCCTACTGCCTCGTTCAGGGAAATGGGGGTAACTCAAACAGTTCTGCCTTGTGGAGCACAAAGCCTTGCTGTCCTAGTGCATTCTTAGGATTTCTCCTAACTTCAGTTTCTGCAAATGCTTCAGCTAATTGTTGTCTTGCATTCTGACAGGAGACAAACTCTCATCCTTCCCTTCAGAGAAACCAGCCCTCACTGTTGCTAGTAGTACTGAACTATGGTCATGCAGTGGAAGAGTTGGGGCTCTCCCAATAACTCAGCTTCTGAGAAAAAAGACTAACACTCTAGTCGAGTATAGTGCAATGCTCATGTTCTTGCTCTAGGGGTCCTATTCTGAAAGCCCAAAAAGCCCAGCATCATGCAGGATTGCCCTGGAAGCCCCAGCGTTTCCTGGGAATGGCTGCTCTCAATCCTTCCCTCCCCAGGTACCATGCTAACCCAGAACTTTCTCCTTTCTGCCTTACCGCTTTCCAGACAGCAGCTGCTCTCCAATAGTGTGTTCTACAGGCTCTAAAACGGGCAAGAGATAAATGTTTCAAATCTAGAAGTACAAAATTCACAGGACTATTTTTCTGTATGCCTACAGAATTCAGCTATACCTAGATTGAAGTGTCCTATTTCCATAGCTGATTGGCTTATTTAAGGGACTCAGTTCCACAACCAAGTTTCCTATGCAGCATGTGACTGGTTGGATGGAACCCCTCACACATAAATTTTCCTTTGAAGAACTGAGCACCCATCTGTAAATTCTAAGAGTTTAAATTTAGTTTGCTATTCTTGATTTGGTTTCTCTTGCCTGAAAATTCCCCTAGTAAAAACAGTGCTTGGTGTTATCTCCTTTCCTGCCTCCTCAAGTGTAGTGGACACGCACAAGACATTCAAAGCTCCCAGATTTCCTTGGTTCATTTGTGTTGAACCTCTTGCCACCTTGGTGCATGTGAGTATGTCACAGAGGTGACCCGTAGCCACCTAAGTCAAGGTTAAAATTTCTGTTTGTAGTCAGACAGTGTCTAAGGTAAAGCTCACTCACCTTTTTTCCTTAGTTCCTCTCCCTGCTTCTTTTATTTTTACACCTTCAGGCACAGGTCTATGAGAAGCTGGTTTCAGCATTAATGTAGACTTAAATAGCCTGCATCTGGTCTCGCTCCCGCTTTGCATTTCTCTGTTTCTTTAGCTGTGATCCTACAGCTGTGTGTGGGCTTGTGTTAGAAACTGAATGACTGACTTGACACAACAGCTCTACAGGTGGGGATAGGGGAAGGAAGGGAGCAGAAACCTGTTAAATTGGCTTCACCAGGTTCTTTTGGAGGATACATCTTCCTTCTCTCTATGCGTGGCTTTTTCTCCCTCTTTCTCTACCTTTGCCTACCTGAGCAGTCCCACCTGTCTCTTGTAGATCATGTTTCTTCCCACCAGCTCTTCACATTGTGTGTGTACAGATCATGTCAGCCTTCCGTCTGTCTTGTACACCTTCTGACCCATACAGAGAAAAGAAAAGTATACTTGTGCTTCTGGAGCAGGCAGGACACAGGAAATGAACAGCACGTCAGGTTAAACCAATTACAGTTCTGAACTGTAAGGATGATGTGTTAACAGGGCTTCTCAGGCAAGCGACTTAGCCTCTGACTGCTCACAGGGATGCCGGGTGGTATAATGATAGAATTTTCACATGACCAGAATTTCATTACATCATTTGTTAGTATATAGAATATCACAAGGGAGTTCTACTTTATTTAACCATAGTAACAATGAACAGCTGCATTACAGTCCTCTGTGTCAGTGAGGATACAGTCAAAATATATTAGTCTCGTTTAAAACATTCAAATTACATTTTTGTAGGTTGGCCAGTATGCACCGTGAATGAGCAAAACAAGGAAAAGACAATTCAATAGTGGAAGTAAAATGTCAAACATAATGAGAGCCTGAGCACTATGCAGCAGAAATGTTGGCATAAAAGGTGTTAGGGGGATGTAACCTATTTAAGGGGCACAGATTGTAAAGGTGTCTAGTTGCCAAGACTGCTCTGTTGCCTAACAGGAGTTTAAGCCAGGAGTTATATATGATACAATATTTATATCACTGTTTTGATGAAATTATGATTTTACTTGCCTGAAAATTCCAGTGTTCAACATGTCAGCTGTTAGCTCCTTTTGTGCTTCTGGGAGGTCAGTAGGGACATTTGATCACTCCCAGCTACTGGCATTGCCTGGTCTGTTAGGGTTGCTCTGCACCACCTCTCCTCCTTTCCCCTCCAGCCATCTCAGAGAACATCATTGCTGCTGCAGTGAGGACACTAGACTTCTCTGACAATTTTGATATGTATAATATAGAGAAGCCTAGAACCATCTGCACACTAGCACTGTGTGATGTGTCACAGAAGCTGGTACGTGCAGTCACAGCCTCTGAATGGCTGAACAGACTATGCTCCATTAGCCTCTTCTTTCTCATTCATTCCTCTGTGGCCTTCATCAAATTTCCTTATTTTTCTGAGTCTCAGCTCGCCGACTAGAGAATTAGGTTTAAGCATGATTTACTTGCGTGTTTTGACAGATGGACGGAGTTCTGTCATCTATTCCATAGCAAAATATAAATACTCTGCACAAACTCCCATTGTCATGGGATTTTAGTGAAGTTAACTGTAGTATATATAGTGTTATACAAGTTAAGAGTAGGAAGAAGACGACTTAGATGCCACTTCTTGCCATTTTGTGGTATCACCCACAGACTGTTTCAGAGTGTTCTGCAAATGTGGTATTACAAGCTGAAAAGGACATTGTGTTCCCACAGTTGTTGTAAAAGACCTTCTTGTGATATTAAAACACAGAATTGACAGGAAGCTTTCTTTGATGATTGGCCTGATTGGTTTTTTTCTTAGCTATGCATGTTAATACCTTGGCATTTGTATTTCTCCAATAGCCAATAGAATAACACTGCCATTAGCTTTTCTTGCCATTAGGCACAAGGTATACTCAGCGTGTCCAGTCTTACAGTAGCTGGTTTCCTTGGGCCTCAGTTGTCTGTGTTGCTGTTCTCAGAACATCCTCCAGCTCACCTGTTGCTCTGCTTTTGGAGACAGACAGCCAGAATGATGTAAGGGTTTCCAGATTTGGCCCTACAAACCACTGGATGAACAACCAGCTGGAGTTTTGTTACACAATTAAATGGAACTTAATCATGTACAAATGCCCAGATGAAGGGACTTCAAAATTGGGAAGGGAAAAAAAAGACAAACAGGATGGAACAACAGCCTTGGAGTATCACCTTCAAAGAAGGTTTTCAACAGGATGTCCCAATTTAAGGTTGAACAAAGAGAAAAAGGACTAACTTGACACTGCTGAGTTAATGGTTGGACTTGATGATCTTAAAGGTATCTTCTGACCAAAGCAATTCTATGAATGATATTTTACAGGTTTGATTTTTTTTTTAATTCAGAAACAGTTTTCTCATCTGTGAAAGGCACTGCAGGGGAAATGCTCTCCTCAGCCCCAACTGAAGTGAAACAAAATTCATTTTTACAGTTCTTCTGAAACAAATATAAGGAGACTGACGTAGTCTCACATCTTACAGTCACTTATGGGGAACATGAGGACTGAAGGTGCTAAGGGTGAGTGAAATCTGCCTAGTGCAGAGACTCGCTGCTGCTCGGGACCATAACTGGCAAATACACTTCTGGAAATGGACTGGAAAACACAAAATGCAAAGGTCCTGCCGACCTTCAGCAAGAAAACCACATTCCTGCCTTTCAAGCAAGAGATGCTGAAACACAAAGCTGCTATTCTTAAACACAGCTCCTAGTGGAGAGGTGTTAAAATGGTTTATTTAGCTAACACAAACAGGACTAGAATCTGTGTGAAGGACAATGCCTAGTACCTGCAGCATCCCAGCTGGGGAGGCAGACAGTAGGAAACACATGCGATGCCTGTTAAAGGAGAGAAGAAAAGAGTAAGTTGACTCTGCTGGGCCTCTTGATCAGAACAAGCGAATTGGAATAAGAGATGTAGTATTTCATGTTGGCTCAAACATTTCAAACGACAAACACACAGGGGCCGCAAATGTAATGAAAATTTTATTTTCTTCAGAGTAATGGAGAGATATTTATTATATTTTTTTGTGTGACAGCAAATGATGTAATTAAGACTGCACTATAATAACAAGCTATTTTTAAGGCCCTCAAACTCTGTGACAAATTTTCCTTTTATGCTTTATTGCTTCCTGCAACAGGTAAGTGAAAGAAAAAAAATCATAGTAACAAGCCCTTATTAAGCTTGTTAAAAAAAAAAAGTAGAAAATTAAATAAAACACATATCCCTATTCCAGACTGCATCATTTAACAAAAATAGGTTAAGAAACACCACAGTAGGCTTCAGTGGGAAAAAGGTAGCTCATATATAGCAATTTCTATGCCTACTTTTTTAGGATAAAGATAGCTTAAGATATTTTTTTGCCTAAAATTATGCATCCTACATATCCCTAAATGTTTCAGCACTGAAAAGCTAACGTGTACTGCTTGAAAATTCCCTTTTTAACAATTCAGCTTTGCCATTACATTACGGCTTTGAGGTAGCATATACCTTAATGTGAGTTACTCTTCAGTATTTGCTTAAGTGAACATTTTGCTATATGATGTTAAGCATGTGGTAAAATGATGTGTTGGCATCAG
>JAVSBS010014563.1:0-14049 GCA_033124195.1 Coracias cyanogaster | reverse complement strand
GGTGTTGTAAGTCAGCACAAGCGATTTTTGGAAGCATGATAGGAGAAATAGAAACAGAGGTGAGGAATGGCTCCTAGTCTGGTGATGTATGTTAAGGAATATATGAGTGACAATGCAAAAGGCAAGACCAATGTAAAGCATCGCACATTACATAGTGCTATGCTCAAGACTGAGACAGCAACAGCAGAGTGGGGACTGGTGGGACATACTTAGGGGAAAGAGGTGTGTTATTGTTTGTCTCTGATTTTAAAAAAGGCACAGCCCTCTACATATGGAAAGGTGAAGATATGTAACAGCCTAGGGGTAGATAATAAAGCTTTCATTTTCATGAAGAAGAAAGGTTCACTGTAAGCAGACTTGGCTCAAGTGCCCTTAACAGGTACTGTGACTCACAGTGCTCTACAAATCCCTTAATTATCTAAGAGCTGCATCTCCATATGGATCAGCTTAATCCAAGCTAACTCTGGAAGGGCCTTTTTCTTTCCTGAGAACTGATTTATACTTTTTGAACAAACAAGTTTCCACCTTCTTCTCTAGTCCTAACATGCAGAGGGCCAAAATCACTGGCAAGGCATGATGATGACAAGAATTTACCTTATTACCAAATATATTTCCATGTATGTTCCTGCTTATAAGCAGAAGTTCTTAGCTAGCTGCTAACTCTGATGCAGATTTTTAGCAATTTAAGAAATACTTAGCATTTAACAAGTATCTAGAAATAATTCAGTAGATCTGCTGTCTATCCAAGGCCTCTGTTTAATGGTTAACTGCCTTTACAGGAGACTCTGTCTTCCCAACAGTAATTATTATTCTTTGAAAGCAAGAAACATACCATTTTGTAGAGAATTGTATGGGCAAGAAAGGTCAAGTTTTAGGAAGGAGTCTCTTCTGTATGTGTGTTTGTACCTGTATACCTCCATACCTGCATCTACCACATCTGATCCTTATCTGTCTGAAAGAATCTCCATGGCTACACTCTTTGTTGAGACTGTTTTTACAGTTTAACCATCAGGATTAACAGTACAGGTAGGATGCTAAAGACAATTTAGCCAATGAAGAGAATCATCATATAAACTCTGCTGAAATCACTGCTGAAAACAGGAACTGATTTGCTACTAGTATCCCTGGGTCATAGTTGCACAGGGTACTTGCTGGGTATTTAGAAGATACAAAAATAAATAAGATATGGAATTACTTGAGAAGAATGAAAGAGAGGTGAGATTACCATAAACAGCTTCTGGGGCATTCTCCGCCCCCACCCCCAAAAAAAAAAAAAAAAAAGAAAAGAAAAAAATTTAACAGGCTGCTTATAAAAAAATAGAAATTTGTGTTTCTTTGAAAAATCCCAGATAACCCAGTCTTAGGTAACACAGTTCTTAACTAGTATTCCAACAACCCCCGCCCCCCCGATAACATGCTAAACCTGTACATCCCAGTTTTATATCTGCAGGTAGGCCTCAGCCTGCAAACTAGAACTAACAAGGATCATTTTTGCCAAGCATATTCTAAAAGGCTTTAATTCCCAAATAACCTGGTCTGGAGAGTAATTCTGTACTTTCTGGAATGGTGATAAAATTAAACCGTTTGAAAATAACATGCTTCAGGCTTCCAAGACTCCTCAAACACAACTGCAAGTGCAATAGCCTTTAAAATTACTAGGTTGAACTTACTATAATTCTGACTTATGCAAAGTGCTAGCTTTTCACCTTAGAAATAAGTTTAATACAGTTTCACTCTTGTCATTAACTAGGATTATTTTGTTCCGAGGAACAACTGATATACAGTTGATGTGACTGAAGCACATAAACAAGCTGAACCCTCTTCTAAAATAAAACTGTAGGATGTCAATGCAAATAACAGTAAAAAGATATTGTAGAATGCAATAAGCAGTGGAGTAAGTTAGTTACACAGTATCGAATGAGCAAAAGGGATATTGCTTGTTTTGCAGTCTGCTTTGAAAACCAGAACAGAGGCTTTCACTTGGTTTTCTCCCCACTGATTAAAAAAAACTGCTACTCTTTGGCATAAAAATACATTTAAACTGTTATTTTTAGATAGACAGGCTATGACTAGAAGCAAAACATGAATGAAGGCTTTCACACATCATGCAGGTTATCAGTTTTTTGGCAGCTAAAATTCTTTAAACGGTCTCATTGATTTTAAATTAATATTCTTGAGGAAGAGGTGCTAGTTCAAACAAAGTTATTGAAAGAGAGTTGTCCATCTTACAGAATTTTCCTGTAGACATGCTCTGAACATTCTTTATGCTTTATTCTCTTCACAGGAGTGATTATCCCTGGACATTAGTGATTCATGGTGAACTCCAGATCACTTCAGTAAAACACAGTCTTACAAGAAAGGATATGCAACATCTCAGACATCCCAGCCTTAAGTAGGATCCAAAACCAGCCAGCAACCGCACCTCCTGTAAGTGAAATCAGTCCATCTTATAAAATCATCTCACAGGGGAGGAAATGTCCCACAGTAATATTAAATGACTATAACAACGAGAACAGGTAAAACTATAGCTAAAACAATACTTTGGGGAAAAGCTTGGAAGAAGTACTTTGACTGTTTCTATCAGATAGATTTACTAGTCTTTAAAAGTTGGTTTTACTCAAGCTTATGAGCACCACTGTACATTTGCAAAGCGTATTTGTTATCCAGGGGAAGTCTTCTACAGCCCACCATTACTTTCAGAGGAAAAGGGAAAAATACCACAAAGGCTTCAACAATATGAGTGAATTATTTCATCCCCTTACAAGTGCAGCATGTGCTCTGTCTCCTGTAATGACACAGAGAACAAGATGCAGTTAACGCAAGTCCTTTGCCAAATGAGTGGGATCTTATAAAGAACTGGCACATAATTCTGATTTGAGCTTTCTTATCTTTAACAAAACGAAACATAACACAGAACATTATAATGTACTAACAGGGTCCTTCAACAGCTTTTTTAATTTTTTTTTTTTTTTCCCCCAATGCAAGCGACTGCAAAGTGCTGGGCCTGTAGTGAAATGCTCGGTGTCCAAAGGGGCAATATTGATGCAGCCAGGCATTTTTGTGTAGTATGGTACAATCATGTAAGTGAACCAAAGAAGAACATTTGGTATTTTGTTATCTTATGTACCAAGACAGAAAAGCATGCCTTTTCCACTGTTCTACTGCAATGAACAGATGTAGTTTTAATCACATACAAACCAAAATGCTTACAAGCTTCAGACTATGACTTTGAAACTTAGGAGTAAAATTATTTTGCAAAGAAACCAATTTTCATCTAATTATCTTGGAAGTGTACATAAAAGGCAGATAGGCAGGGGATTGGATAAATACACCAAGCAGGATTTTGTTTGGGGATATTTTTTTCCAGTTGGAGAGGAAATTAAGGTAGTTTTGATAAACAAAAAACTTGTGGCACAATAAATTTTAAAAGAAGGCTCAGAGTCCAATATAGAAAACTTATAGGAATCAATTAATAAATAGATTTTACAGAGCAGTGTAAATCTAGATGCTACCTCTCTGTTACTGAACTCAAAACTTCAGATTAACTCAATACACAATGTTAAGAGTATAGTTAAAAGAGAGACAAAAAATGCCACATAGAGCCCAAATGCTACTCTGCTAGGAAACTGGCACCTACTACAACTTTAATCTAGCCACTAACCTACAGATATCTAGCTCACCTGCAACCCCCCAACTAAAAAACACTTCATAAATACCTAAAGGCAGATTACCCTTTCTTCTGAATAGCATTAGAACTCTTTGAGAAACGGTGTGTGAAACATAGTTCCAGGGAATATGGATTACAGGCAACTCTTCAAGACCTATTTTGAAAGGATGTATGTGGCATTGAGGTGGTTGGAATTTGCATTCAGAGAGAGCTGGTATGCTTCTAATAAGATCTGGACCTCAATTAGCAGGAACTACCTTTATGTATCTGGCCTGTATTGAGGAGAACATGCACAGAGTACAAAGGCGTCTCTATTCCACATCTGGGTGTTGCACCAGGAGCAGAGGGGTGGAGGGAGGGAGCTGAAATCTGTGATTCTGGTGTGAAGGCAAGATGCACGATGCCGGCATCTGGCAGCCATAAGAGACAAATGAAGTAGAGTTGGGCCTCTAGCTGCTTTCCAGCCAGGGCATATGCAAGGATAGCAAGAGCTTTTAACCCATATCGAAAGGTCAGGATGGTAAGAACAGAATTATGGCCCATATTCATACTTCAACTGCGGATTTCCTAGCTTTATAGAGTTTCAGTAAAACTCTTCCAGATCTTATAATTAATTTTAAAGCACAGGCATTCAAATTTCATTACAAACAACCAGGTCCACAGAACATCTAGACATTTAGCTCCCCATGAAAATCAACAGGAGTTAAGCCCCTAAATACCCTTACAGTTCTGACCAAATTTTTTTTTTATTTTCCTTAAAAACTCCAAATTTCATCCTCACTTTGAAACAAACCTCTCTTGCTTTTATAGCTTCTTTCAGTCCTATATTTCACTGGAACTCTTCATGAGTCTTACAACCTGCAGTGCCCTAGCCAGCAGTGCCTGTCTCCAAAGTTTCAAAGATAGGACTCATGGAGCTTGTACTGCTCACTTCAACTGCTCTTCAGCCTGTTCAGATGCTACTAGCTCCATTTACAGGCTGTTAGGACAAACTCTTCTAATGTGACAGTCACAAGAGAAGACAAGATTACAGATTCTCTATAAGCCCATCCCTAAAGTCAGTAAATAAGGAAATTTCATGCAGATAGTTTTGCTCACAGATTTTCTCACAATGCCCAGGACCAACCTGAGTTTCTAAAAAGTGAGTTTTTAATTATGAGCAGAGAAACAATAGCTCAGTTCAACATGAAAAAGAATACACCCGCTATTTTTCAATGCTCTGTAATTTAAAAATAGGTCAACCCATTAGCTTTAAAGCTTTCAAAAATATTAAAACTGAAATATAGGGCTCAATTTCCTTTTTACGTTTTAAGCCAGATCCAGAGATTGAAAAGTTTCAGACTAATGGCTACATTTAAGATGATAAAAGAGGATAAAGTTTTTGAACTACAAATGTAACATTGCCAGAATAGATTGATTCCAGAGTAAATTTTTAAACATTGACTAAATTTGAAGCATTTAAGTACGGCCAGGGCATTAACTGCATGCCAATTCAGAAGTGCTACAGGGCCTGTAATTTGTCACACTGCACATATAGATCTACCTGACTTTTCACACTTTTTTCCATAGTGTGCATGTTCAGAATGCAAATGGGGCCAAACTACACCTGAACAGCATGCCCACCAATTCAAGAGACTTCCTATATTTAATGTGAACCAGACAGAATCAATACATACTGAAAAAAATTGACTAGGAAATGGCTTTTTCACTCTGTACTTTAAACACAACCTTAGAGGCCAACATTACTGTCTTGGCCACTTGGTAATTGATGACAACACAATTACGATTGACTTCCAGTGTTTCCCAAGCACCTTCTGCATGAACTGAAGGCACACTTTGTATATACTGAGTATAAAACAGAAGGTCCTTCAGTTCATCCATGCCAGTGCCCAACAGGCACTGCTCTTTTGAGAAACATTCCTAGACTCAGCAGTTTGCCTGATTTTCAACCAAGTGAAGCCTCACAAAGGCTAAAATCCAGACAAAGGCCAACCAGAGTTGGCCTGGCTCTGCTGATGATGCTCTGTGCACCAGTGCAGACCCTGTGAATTCAACTGACTGAATGGGCTGAAGAGTGAAGCACCCCAAAGGTCAGGGGAATAAGAGCAGTTTCAAACCACCCCATTATGAGTCTACCCTGGCATCTCTATGGGCTCCTGGTGCCAGTGGTATGATTTGTGAACAACCTCAAGGCTCCATGCTGGCAATGGAGAACCTGATGTCAAATCTCTCCTCCTAACTGGCTTACCTAAATGTTCAGAGCAGGGAGAGGAGAGGCACAGAAGCTACTGCAGAGACTCTGGATCGTCCAAAGGCTGGTTAAACTCATTCAGGGATACAAGCGGCTCGCAGAAGCCTAGCATACCACGGAACCACACCCTTCAAGTTATTTCCAGCAATCCTAACAGCCACTGCAGTCAAAGACCGTCTTGGGGTTTCTATCTCAAGTCCAGATCCTGTAAGAAATGCTACTGCAGGACTCAGGGCTGTGTTCTATGCTTTTCAGGATTCTCTATCCTTAGACTAATGTTCAGGTTCCTGCTGCCCAAACAAACCTGGAGAAAAACTGCTGGTTTAAAATCTTGGTAGGTAAATCAAACCCTGCCAAAACCCGACTACTCTGAGGTATCTCATACTTGCAGTCACTTCACCTCAAACTAATTTGATTTTTAAACTGAAGTTAAGCAACTTGTTAGTAATCACTTTTCAAGTATTTATTTGTTTTGTTGGGGGAGGAAGGGAGGGAGGAGAGAAAAATCAAGCTATTTAGCCTTCCAAGTATTTAACATAAAACCCAAAAGAGCTCCATCTGGCAACCAGCAGGATTTCTAAATAATCTAAATAGTATCTACATAAGAACCAGGCTGTCTATGGAGTAAGACAACTTCAACTTTTACAGCCACAAGAAGCCTTTATTAACATAAAAGGAAATTATAAAAAATTAAGTTAGAACAGGAACAAGAGTCTGGCAAGCTGACAAAAGACCCCAGGAATCTCTGCATTAATCTTGAAATGCTGCTTTTGACTTTGTTGGAATATAGCATCATACACTGTGTGGTTTAAAAAAAAAAAAAAAAAAACAAACAACAAAAAAAACCCCTTAGGTTCAAAGGACTCCAGTACAATAAAACCACTTCTAGGAAAAGATTCAAATTAATGAAAATCAATTTCTCATTTTGCAACACAAAATGACCCCTAACATTTTAACATAGGTTGTGGAAAATATTAATATTTAATTACACAGACTTCACTGAGTCATGGATGAGGCCCTTCCTGTCTGTAGATGTCCATCTTCATTAAGAAAATGGTTCAGAATACGGCCACTAATTATGTTAATTGAATATACTTTTGAATTACTCTTACATCAAAATTTAGATAATTCATAATTCTGAAGTAAATAAACGCCTCTCAAAGTATTTAATCTTCCATATTATTCATATGAAGGATCTGGCCCTGCACTTCATATCTAGTCAGTATATTTTTTGAATGATCCAAACCCAATGGTGGTTTGGTGTCCTCTGTGAAATATTTTAATGGTCTTGATGTCCCAGTCAAGTTGCCGCTGGGATTTTCTGTCAGTTTCTTGGCAAAAAGTCAGAAAGTAAAACCAGTGGGCCCCAAAGAAACATGTTCTGGTGATCCTGTGAGGATAGGGCAGCCCTGAAGCTTGGCATTTTTGCTATCCCTGCGCTACAGGAAGAGAATTTCTATCTTTGTCATTGCCCATCTGGCACCTTTCACAGGGAGGAAGAACAAAGAAGTAAAATGTACTAGTCCCTACCATCTGCTTCGGCTTGTAAAGTCTAGAAAGAGCGCAATAGAACAGAAAGAAAGAAAGAAAAAAAACCAACAAAAAACCCCAACGCAACCCCTTCATTTCCCACCAAACTGTTCTGGCCCATACACATTTTTGCCTGTACTTCTTACATATCTTAGGGCAACCCCAGAGGCCCTTAGTTTCCCTACAGCAATCCAGCTGCTCAATGCAGAGCATCCCAAATGCTCCTAGTTCCACATCTTCCTTCACAAGCATCTAACAGCCCAGAAAGAAAGGTTGTGTTGTTTGAGATTTGCTTTATTGGATCCGCCTCTGTTTTATCTAGAATAGGAAAATTCCTGTGGGTTTAATAGGAGGTATTACCCTAAAGATTTTCCCTGGTTCCACCTCCTTTCCCATCAGCCACATCCCCTCTTGCTGCAAAGCTGCATACACCATGTGTTGGCTCGACCACTTCTGTCTCTGACAGAAGTTTGGCCAAAAAGTGCAGATTTTCTGCTACTTTGATCATTTCCTGTGGTAAAAAGTGAAGGGAATTATCTGACCCATGGTCTTTTTTTTTCTTAGTTTTGAAAAATAACATGGATTTACGCTTCCAAGTTCTCTTAAATAGCGTACTTGCTTTTCAATTGCATTTTGCTGTTAGTTTACTGCTTGTCTTACAGAACTTTTTCTTTTTTAGAATCAGAAAAAACATCTCAAAATCTGGAGATTCAGCTGCCATATTAAATGAATAATGGCCATCACTACAATGAAGCAGCAACCAAAAGGTAATAATATCATATTCAGAGACAATGCAAAAGTGACAACTTCTTCCCTATTAAAAAATTCTTACATTTAAAAAATAAGCTTAATTCTCTTTTAGTGGGGATAGTGTTATTTTTGGCTGCAAACGTGCATTGCATAATGTGTTTAGAAATAATTTAACCCTTTTATTAAATGCACTATCAGAGTAGATCATATGTGATAAGATAGCCTTGAAATGCTGTTTTATTTTGTCAAAATGACCAAGGTTACAGGTCAGAAAACAGGTCTTATACTTGTTTAAGCCTATGTTGAAATAGCGACACTACTTGTTGACCTAACTGGTGTATGCATTTGGGCAACAAGGACCTAAAGTATAATGCCAAGTGATAATCATTGACCTAGACGTGGCCTGCAACTGCACCCTGAAAACTAGTCCATTATGGGTTTTTTTCTGTCCCAGGGAGTACAAAGTAAACTAACAACATCAATATACCTACTGAAATAATGTCTTATATCAAAATTAATATTCTACGGGAATACATTCCAAATAAATGATCACAATATACATTAAGTCTTTATAGCTGAGGCACTACAGCATTTAAAGTATATGTATGCTCAGCTTAGTAGTGGAACCACACTCTCTTGGCTCAGAAAATGCCACAATGTGCTTATGTACATACAGACTTTTTCCTGTTAATCATTTACTCAGAGTGCATAAGAACAGTTGCACTTGTTTGCATCAAAAGCTTTTTTTTTATTCTTTTGAACTTCGCTGTGCTAATTTTATGACTAGCACAGATTTTTGACATATACTCTCTGGAGCTGACGCCAAGGAGCACATGGCTCCCTTTGTGTGAGTTCTACTGTGGAAAGAAATTATTGAACAGTTGGAAGTGTTAGAATTGCTCTTATTTTAAAATGTTACAGTAAGTTACTTTGGTGAATTTACTATTTGTGGATGCATATATTTTTTAATCAGCTTGTTAATTAAAATCATGGCCTGGCTACGTTTCACATTTTATTTTATAAAATGTAACCCTCCCAAACCCACACACCTCAAAAGCAAAGGGAGGTCTAGAACAGTTTGTTTGCCTTCATTGTTAAAAAAGGAAGAAGATACATACTTATTTATATATGTATGCATGTACTTCACTTCAAAGTATAATCAGAAAGAGGGGAAGAATCTGCAGTATCCTCGTTAAAAACAAAAAACTGCACTAAATACTTAGAACAAAATCTTACCACAAAAAAAATTGGCACCATCATCTTTAATAATATATTGCCTTTCATATGCAGAGGTAATAAGACGGCTGCACTGCGATCCATATAACCTCTATAACGTATAAATGAATCAAAAAAGAATCTAATTAGCTCAGCAGCACCAAAAATTATTAAGTAGAAACATCAAAAGAGCTAGTGGGACGTTATGTTTTTTTTGTCAGACATGCTGCAGAGCTGCCCTTCAGAATCCTCTGGTTTATATCTGGAAGCAGGCCTCACAAATGTAGGTCACAGGAACTTAAAAGAACTGGAGCTAAAGGATGCCGCCCTAGTACCTGTACCCTCCCTGAACAGCACTGCCCTGCAGCCTCCTCAGCACCATCCCCGCACGTCCCACACGAAGTTCTGCACCATCTAGGATCTATGCAAAGGAAGGGTGGAGCCAGTTCCTCACCTCCTGTCTGCAGCCACAGAAGATAGTGCATCCTGAAAGCATTACGTATGCTACGGTCCCTTTTTCCTCCTTCCCCTCAGTGCAACTGCGGAAATGAAGGAAGGGTAGATTGGGACGGTATCTCAGCCTCCACAGACACATGCTACAAAGGAGGAAGATACAACAGACAGTTAAGCAGACAACCACGAACGCTACAGAAGCACAGGACCTCCCTTGTAGATGGCCTTGGCCTCCTGTGAATCCCTCCAGAGTCCTACAGCTGGTCCTGCCATCCAGATGGGAAAATGTGTGTGCATGTACTTGAGAGAGCCTCTGAAGAAATACCTGCAGAGGCATCCAAGTCAAAAGTTATAACTGTGTGTATGTATTTATCTTTTAGGAAAAAACAGTGAGAGAACTTTTACATTATACTGCAGAGATGTGGACATCTATGCCTCTGCAGCATATACTGCTAGGCTTACATTGCAACGGAGATAACCTAGTGAGGAAATCATACCCCAGAGGATGTAGCTCGGACTGATTTTTCACAAAGAAAATCCCTAACCATACAATTCACTGAAGTCAGGAAAGTTTCATTTAAAAATAAGCAAAACCTAATAGTGGACTCCACAGTACTTAAGGAATTATTTTTTTCTAACCCCGAAGATACGGATGTATAAGCTTAGCTTGTCTCTCCTTCAACAGGAGGTATTTGTCCACTACCCAACAATGTTTCACTCCTCTTTGAAATTTAAGTAAAAGCATTACATGCGAGAAAAACAATAATGCTATAAAAGGAAGACCTTTCACTATTCCAGGACTGTTCTATATCCAAAACCAAAAGGTTTACTCCTCCAAGGAATAAATAGGACAGTAGTTGTGCAGTAAAGGTTTAAACCATGGTAACAACATTTTTAAGGTACATTCTTCACTACATTTCAACATTGATCAATTTTATATCTAAAAAAAAGATCTAATTATGCAATAAAGGTGGGCAGAATAAAGCCTCCTTGACAGAAGACTTGCTCTTCTATTTACCTTTCATGGAATATAGAGAAGGCAACAGATCCCACAGGTCCACAATGACCAGGCTGAAAAAACTAATCATTGCAATTACGGGAGCTACTGCAGTATACCCTAAGGTCCACTCACAATTCCCAAGGAATTCAACTGGAGGTGGACTAGGCCTCAAAAGTTAGTTAACTTTTCCTGTTACCTACAACATCAAACCTGAACTACTTTGACAGAAATCTGTACTGAGGAGCTCCAACACAAACCTCCGAGGAATCAAAGAGCCCGCTCTGGCCAACCTTCACAACCCTCAGCAGACACAGGGAACAATCAGGCCTATCCAGCAGGGTGAAGTTTTTCAAGAAACCCATAATAAATTAATACGGACACTCACAGACCTAACACACACGGCCCACAACATCTGCAAGAGTTAAAACACAGAACGTTCTCAAAAGATAACACAGAATGCTGATAAAGACAAACAAAGCCAGCCTGTGCCCCGCCGCAGCCAGAGCGAGCCCAACGCACGCAGCCCTGCGCAGCCTTCCATAAATACACCCACAGCGGGGCTGTCAGAGGCGTCCCGAGGAGGAGGGGGAGCACCGGGGGAGGGACAGTATTTACAAAAATAAAAGAGCTGAATTGAAGCCTGTACGCTGCTGTCTAGAACTACAGTTACATTTGTACCACCCATTCCCTGGGGGAAATGACATACAATGCTAACAGGCCTGGTCGTTCAATTATTCAAGTATTAAGAGATTCACAGAAAGACATCTGAGAAACATAACATTTTAATAGATGAAATAAATACTCCAGTACATGCAAGATAAAAACTGACATTGGAAAAAAATTAAAAATCACTTTTGTTATAGTGTAATTTTGTTTGTTTGTTTGTTTAAACACTCACAGTAGCTTTTCCCCCAGTTTGGAAATCAACACATGGAAAACATAATCACAACCTCCAGTCCTTCCACTCCTACACACCAAATGCACTTCTAACCTAACACTTGATGCAAAATAAAAAGTCATACAAAACAAAAACAAACAAAATAGTAGCTACATCCATCATTTATGTGTTGTTGGGTTTTTTTTTCATTTTTTTTAAATGAGTGAGAACTGAGGTAACCTTTTTCCTGCACAACTGAACAGTAAAATTTAGAAGGGAAATTTTGGAAGACAAGACAAGACAAACTTTAAAAACCGCACCCAGCGCGATTAAAGCTTTTTTTTTTTTCTCTTTTTTTTTTAAGATACCCCCACCTCCCCAAATATAAAAAAACCCTTAAACAGTTGTTATTACCATTTGTATGAAGACCTTGTTGAATAAAGGAAAATTTATCTGCAGATACTTGCTTGATCTTAAAGTAAGATAAAAAGAAGCCAAAAGTGGCTACTTTTATTACTACGTATAGTTTGAGTATGTTCTGCTTCTTCACCACATGAAATCAAAGGATTGGGCTTATCCAAGCAAATTCTTTGGTATACAAAAAAGGGGTGAGGAGGTGGGATATTATTTTCCTTTAGCAATGACTGGGATTTAAACAGAAGATGTGGGGGTTAATTCACAGAATTGGAGTTCACTGGCGGTAAAGTCCTGGGTGAAGATCTTTCTCTTAGTGCCTGAGATAGCAGGTTGCAACCATCCGAGACGGCGCAAGCTGAGTTCCTCAACCTTTCCCTGTAATCGCTCATTTTGGTGCTACTTTCGGGGTGTTGGGCTATATCCCTGAGGCATTGGGTCAGGAGCACACAAGCAGATACCACACTCATGGCTCCTCCTAGGATGGCAGTTTGCACAGCTTTGCCCTCTGGATTAATGGTGGCAGCTTTACCCAAAAACTGGGGCTCAGTGGCAAAGCCCACCAGAGCGTAGACAGACTGCACCAAAGGTCCACTGAACAAGACGCACCGGTTCCTGGTCAGCTCGCTGGGCGAAGTCTTGACCTCCTTGACACACGCCAAGAGGGCAGAGGCGCTGGTGCTCATACATTTGACACTGAGTTTGAACTGCTCCTTAGCAAATTTATCCTTGGATTTCTCACTGGCCAGCACGCAGGCGTCCGTCAGGAATTTCAAGTTCTTGGACATGTTCTGAGAAACCTCCAGCAGGAGCTGAGGGCTCATATCTGCCAAAGGGGTGGTCTTCAAGACCCCACAGCCGTGCTCCACCTCATGCCTACATCGGGTCACCTTGTAGCGATCCACCAAGCCAGGCATCGCAGGCTGGGCCCCCGGAGTCTCCACTGCAGCCAGGTAGGCGGCGTGGGCAGAGCACTCGGTCAGGGAGACCACCAGCTCCCCCATCTCCATCAGGCTTTCCCCCACCTCCCCGAAGCGTCCCATATTGAGCTGGCTCTGGACGTCATGGGTCAAGATGGAGAGTCCTTTGGTCCTGGCAATGATCGTGTCCCTGCACTTCTCGAAGGACTCACCGAAGACGGACAGGCTCTCCGTGTTCACCGGCCTGGTCTCGCTCGACAGCAGAAGCAGATCGGCCACCAGTTGCATCTTGATCTTGCAGTGGTCGCAGATAGAGATGAGCTTCTTCCTCTGCAGGGAACTGCTGCTGGGGACGCCGCCGGCAGACACCTCGCTGCTGGACTTGCCGGAGCCGCCGCTAGCCATAGCGCCGGGGGGGCACTCGCATGCCGCTCGCTACCCCGCTGCCGCCGCCTCTGCCGCCGCCGCCGCCCGAGCAGTCCCGACTGAGCCCGGCAGGATCGCTCTGCCTTTTCCGCAACATCATTCCATTAATCGCCGGGAGGCAAGAAAAGGCTCTGGGCGCCGCGGCTGCCGCTGCTGCGGGGACCGAGCTCCGCCGGGGCGCCCGCCCCGCTCCGGCGCCAGCCTCCGCTCCTACGGCGCTCCCGCGGCGGGTCGGCGCTCGCCGGGAGCCCCCGGGCCCCGCTCCGGCATCGTTTGGCTAGAAGACAATATTTCTTTTTTTCTTTTCCTTCTCGCACGCCGGCTTCCCTCCCTTCCCACCACCTCCTCCGGCTCCCTGGCTGCGGGATCCTGCGCAAAGTTCCCCTTACGAGCCGGAATACCTCAGCGGCGCCCGGCAGCCGCGCGGAGTTGGGGCAGGGGCGCAGCCCTCCAAGTTGCTACCGTGCCCCCGGCTCCTCCGGTCGGCGGGCGCCCGCCGGGCGCAGCTCGCAAGGGCCGGAGGGGCGGCGGCTGCGCACCATGTGC